>ML685927.1:731291-778832 GCA_007922175.1 Pelusios castaneus | reverse complement strand
TCTGAAATAGCTTTCAGAGTTTGGGGACAAGCCTGGCACTAACCTTACTCCCTGCAGCAGTTCCCACTAGGTGCCTAGGCAGTGACATCACATTCAGCGTGCAGTTAAAAATACAAGCCACAAACTTGAAAATGTAAACAAACCTCCAAATGGATTTGATAGCAACTTCCTTCCAACAAAAAGCGTTATTGCATGCGTGGGTTTGAGGGCCTTCGGGGTCCTCTGTCTCCAGTTCACCCAGGCCTGTGTGGAAGGTGTTATCTCTGTCAGTGGGGCACGAGGGAATTTGTAATCACTAGGTGCCTGCTGTATCTTTAGGGACCCAAATACCTTTGGAAAGTTGGCTCTATGCCCACTACTGGTACTTTGTTGATTCTGCTCTGACGCAAATTGCTTATGAGACATCAGCTAATGAATAAAATAAAAGACCATATTAAAGTGATAAAACAGCTCATTGGGTACTGTGTGGGAGGAAATTGGCATAGGGTGAAAGGAGACAACTCGAAGCATGAGCGATGGGAAATCTACCTCCGGATTCGGAAAAATCCATAGCAACCTATGGACTGTGGTTATGGGTCATGGAGAGTTCCTTCATGTGCCATTACTGAGGGATGGAGGTATTTGCCCTTTTATTTAAAGATGGAATGACAAATAATCAAATATTCAGTGCTGTGCGTACCCCAACACTCAAGCCATAAGCTGCCAAGCACAGCACTGTAAAGTACTCTGCAGGCTGGCGTCTCCCAGGGCAATCCTCCACTCCCACAATCAGTGAAGTTGGAGAGCTAATGAAGGGCATTCACAAGTGTCCACAGCACAGAGGCAACAGAGAAAGACAGAAATTCTGTTCCATCACGTTCTCAGCTCCTCTGCATTCTAAGCAGCAGAAGATGCAGCGGTCCAGTAGTTAAAGATTGATGGCAAATATCATGCTTCCAGATACAGATTTTGTCCTTCAGAAACATGGGATTCTCTATTATTTCAGTCATGGAGCCTAGCGCATACGTCTGCACCGCAGAGAAGATAATCAGGGCTTTATGCGAAAACAGGTCTCTAAAACCACAATGTCCACCCATTCCCACCTGGTCCCCACTGCAATCCCAGCCAGAAAGGGCAGGGAGTGTCTGTGTTCCCCAAAGGTGGTAATTTTCAATGGGGAGCAGGCCAAAAAGCTCCACCACCGTGAACTTCCTTTTGTATCACTGTATACCCGCGTTTGTGCCTCCCTTACGGAAGTCAAGCAGTAAACCCTTTGTCAGTCATTTAAAGTTATGCTCTGTTAAAGCATTCTTTTCTCAGTAAGACACTTCTGTGCCCTGGAGAATTTTCATTTGTATGCGTTAGCATATGAGACAGGACCACCTCTTCATCTTTTACTGCAGTATTTGATACATCTTCTTTCCATTTACTCTTGATGGCAGCTGTGACCATATTTGCAATTCTGTGTGTCTCCTTAACCCCCATCCAAACACTGATAACAAAGCTCATTGGTTTTCACTTAATATCAGAGCCTAAATGGTAACATCATCTTGCAGAACAACCATAGATTTTGATGCTTTCCAGTACAGTGACTTCAGGACTCTCAGAACAGAAGATGTGGGGAGCAAGCCAAGAGGACAGTGACTGGCATGATATCAACACGGGAAATCACAGCATTCTGCATGTATTGAAATGCCCATGAGGCTTGTAGTAAAAGAACATCAAAGAGCAACCACGCTTAGAAGCCTGAATAAAGGACTTGTTACAAAAGCTATATGCAAACCATGAAAGAATTAATAGCACAAGGAATGATGGCACTAAAGTGAATTCTCAGCATTGCTTTCTGTCATGGTTATCTTAATACTTCATCCAGGAGTTCCTCCAGTACGGATGGATATTGCAAAGGGTAGGGTACCATCTAAAAGGGTTGGTTCTGGAATATATTTATTTGGATTTATGATCTATTTAATTGGATGTTTTTCTAAAAGAGATGCTCTTCTATTTCAAAGAAGAATCAGTTCAGAGCAGTGATGTGGCCTGTGTTCCACAGGATCATTCTAGTATCACAGTGGTTCCTTTTGGTCTTCAGATTTGTGAAATAATGCAGCACCATCATTTGATCTGTCTGCAATGTCAAAGCCTGCAGCCTTGTGCTGACTGCAACGCCAGCTCAGATGTGGAAATCTGTAGTTACACTATGGATGGGGTGGGCTTACCCTCTACTGAAGGAGTTCAGCCTACTCTATGGGTGGCGGAAGCCCTGCCCTCCAGATTTTACTGGGCATGCTCCAACTGTTACATTAATATAAAAGAGAACAGCCCATCTCATTTGGGGTGGACTAGTGAGGAGAAAGGACGTGTGCTAGGGGCTCCGAGCTGGGAGCTGCACAGGGCCATCCCTGGGGGGTGGGGAGATGAGGCCCAGGGCCAATCGGCTTATGGGGGCCCTCAACCCCCCAATCACAGTGGGGGAGGGCAGGGCCAAAGGCCAGGCTTCATGCTCCTTCCCCGCCCCTTGCTTTCGGCTTGCTGCCAAAGCCAATAGGGTGGGGGAAGCAGGCAGTGGGGGGCCTGTGGAACCGTGGGGCTCAGTCAGGTCACCCAACTCACCCCTCCTCTTCTCCCCCAAGGATGACCCTGGAGCTGCATCAGCCTCAGATGGTAGGAGTCAGGGACCCAAAGAGCCTCACAAAGGAGTGGCCATCCTTTTTTGTCAACTGCCCAGATCTGGACCCACAAAGAATGGCCTCTGCCAATGGACCCCAAGTGAAGCTCTGGAATAGCCTTCCACAGAGAGTAGTGGGGGCAAAAAATGTAGCTGGTTTCAAAACTAAGCTTGATAAATTCATGGAGGGGATGGTAGTGGGACAGCCTAGTTTGGCAATTGACTGATCTTTGGCTCCTGGTAGTAGATATGCCAGTGAAATGGTTGATGGGATATGTTCTGAGTTAGTACAGAGAATTCTTTCTTGGGTATTTGACTGATGAGTCTTACCCGCATGCTCAGGGTTTAACTGATCACCATATTGGAGTTGGGAAGGAATTTTCCCCCAGGGCAGATTGGCAAAGGCTCCTTTTACATTCCTCGCTAGCATGGGGCATAGCTCACTTGCTGGAGGATTCTCTGTACCTTCAAGTCTTTAAATCATGATTTGAGGACATCAACAACTCAGTCATAGGTCAGATGTTTATTGCGGGAGTGGGTGGGTGAAGTTCTGTGGCTTGCAGTATGTGGGAGGTCAGACTAGATGATCATATTGGATCCTTTTGACCTTAGAGTCTGAGTAAAAGTCTTGCTGTGAACAGGATATTTTATTAACGAGGAGGAATTATTTCCCTTTAGCTTTCTGACACAGTTTTCACCTCTGCTCTCATTCTATTCCATTTTGCTCAGGTGTTTCCAATTCACTGTTGTCAGGTTGGAGGGCACCTGGAATGGGCCCACCCCGGGTGATCCCATTACAAGGAATAGAAGGGCTGTCTGCACTGTTCCCTGCTGGGGAGGGCTAGCCTTGGTTTGGCCATAGATGATAACAGAAGGCATTAAACTGGCATTCACTGGAGGTTGGTACTTCAAGGTTCAGACAGGCTATTCATAGATGAGTGTCACTCGCGCTAGGAGGGTATTTAAAGTGCAATCCTTGGGCATCTGCAAACTTGTCTTGGAGCTCTCTTGACCTTTTCCCTATGAGCAGGATGTGGATGGTGGTTCTCCTTCTGATCCATACACATTGATTCATATTAGGAATACCAGTGAATCTGAATTTTTTTTTTTTTTTTTTGGTGTCCCAGTGCTGCTAATTACCTTTACTGGGTCACAGTGAGACCAAAAGAAAGTAAACTTATACAGTTATTGAGATAGAGGACAACAGAGTCCTGTGGCACTTTTAAAGACTAACAGATTTATTTATCGCATGAGCTTTTGTGGGAGAAAATCCCACTTCGTCAGACGAAGTGGGATTTTCTCCCACGAAAGCTCATGCGATAAATAAATCTGTTAGTCTTTAAAAGTGCCACAGGACTCTGTTGTCTTTCTACAATAGACTAACACGGCTACCCTTTTGGTGTATGAGGACAGTAAATGTTCACACCTTGCTCGACACTTCTAGCCATAACCCAAACCAACCAACAATATAAAACCCCAAACCCCTCTCCCACCCAGAGCTCTGGCCCTGTACAATGAGAGATGCCAGGAGGTCTCTGAGGGGTTCTGCTATTTTATGTGGAAGGCGTGCAGATGTTATTGTCAAGGGGAGTGCTATAAACTCCTAAGCTAGCTCTTGTCATTAGTCAAGCCAAACACATACCCTAGTTCTACAGCCAAGACTGGGGAAGGCTTAGCTATGCCAACAATGCCCGCCTTCCTAAAAACCTGGTGGTTGAGGTACATCTGCAAACTTCCTTTTAGACACACTGTTGATCTTAATAGGATTAACTTAAGTATTTCTGGAATTCATAGTAAAAAATGCTTAAAGAAACTTAAAATGTTCCACTCTAATACTCTTTTGGAGCATCTCGAGCTTTTAGATGGTGAATCAAAAGGAAATATAATGAAACAGTCATTAATATTTGTATGCAGTGTTGTTGTAGGCATATTGGTCCCAGGATACTAGAGGGGCAAGGTGATTGCGGTACAATCCTCTGTTGGATCTACTTCTGTTGGTGAGAGAGACAAGCTTTCAAGCTTACACAGAGTGGCTCTTCAACTCCTTGAGGCCCTGAAGAAGAGATCCAGGTAAGCATGAAAGTTTCTCTTGTCACCAACGGAAGTTGGTCTGATAAAGAATATTAGCTCACCCACCTGCTCTCTCATTAGTAATATTTGCCTTTGTGCTACTCAAATTACAAGAAATAAAGTCACAAATTGCATCTTGATATATTTTCGTGTCTGCTGCTGAACTGTATCATTAGCGTGGCTTCTTAACTTGTCTAACTTAAGTTCGAAGTTCCTGCTAATTCTTATCTCGATAATTGTTACACACAAGCCAAAGTTCAGTCTGCTTCTCTTTTATGAAATTTAAATCAAGAAAAATACAGTATAGTTGGAGTAGCTCTGCATTTTTTTTTAAAGTGCCATTAATGGTAGAATGTGCTTGCTTCAAGTCAGGTGGGGTATTGGAGAGCTTCAACCACAAAAGTCTGATTCTGCACTGTAATTCACTCTGTGCTTGATTTTAATGGCAATTGAGGTAAAAAAACTGGTCTCAGGGATAGATGAGGTAAAGACAGGCACCACCATATTCAAAGTGCTGCCTGTTATTAGCTGAACTTCTCTGTCCTTCACAACCAAATATTGCTGAGGTTCACTTTGCTAAATTCAAGCTTGAATCCCGCATCATATGACAAATTCCAGAGGGGTAGCTGCGTTGGTCTAGTTCAGCTAAACAAACAAGGAGTCCTATGGCACTTTTAAAGACTAACACATTTATTTATCGCATGAGCTTTCATGGGAGTAATCCAGCTTAGTGAGATGCATGAAAATGCATCGTATGACAGTTACTCAATAGACTGAGGGTTGGACTCAGCTATAGATGAAGATCCCTTTAATAATTGTGAAGAGATAAATAGTACTGGGAATTGTGTCATAATGGAAGACTAACTTCCCAGATATTGTTTGGAAAATAAATACCACTAATACTGGTAGGGCCCAGTTATTCCTGAACATGATAGACAGTTTTCTTCATTAAATTGTCACTGAACCAACAAGAGGTGATGCAATTTTCAACTTGGTTTTGGTAAATTATGAGGACATCATAGAAGAACTAGTCATAGGAAATAACCTTCGATCAAGTGGCCAAGAGTTGATTCGGTTTAAATTAAATGGAAGTTTAATCAAAAATTAGGTTGTTAATTGTGGTTTTTTTATTTCAATGGGGCGGACTTTGGGAAAAAAATCGATGGAACTAGTTAGAGAAGTCAACCTGACTGAAAAGTTCAAGCACTTAAATGTGGAGGAGGACTGCAATTTCTTTAAATCAATTATACAAAAACTATCTGCAATTTGAATCCCAAGCCAGGATGAAAAACTTGTAGGGAAAGACTCCAACCTAACTGAATGAATAACAACCTCAAAAAAGGCAGTAGGAGTAAGCAGAAAGCCTGCAGCGAACAGAAAAAGGGGCTGAATAGCAAAGAAAGCTACATCTTGGAGGTTAGAAAATGTAGGAATAAAATGAGAATTAAAATAAATAATAAGAGACTTTTAAGTTATATAAATAAAAAGACTAAGGAGGGATGAGGTTGGGCCATTGTGCAGTGTGGATGTGGAGGAAATTAAAGATGAGGGATGGCCCAAAACCTAAATAAATAGTTGTCCTTGATTTTTAAGAAGGGAGACACTATGGAACATGGACACGAAAGCAGGATGGCTGATGGAAATGAGTGTATAGAAATTACCACATCTGAGGTGGAAGAAAAGCTAAAAGAGCTTAATAAGCTCAAATCAGGACGACCAGATAATTTCAAAACCAGAATACTGAAAATACTATAAAATTCCTAGTCTGGAAGCATGGATTATTAATAAATCTATCTATTCAAGGGTAGTACTATATGACTGGAGAATAGCTAATTTCATACCCACATTTAAGAAGGATGTGATGGGAGGAAGGTGATCTGGGCAGTTGCAGCCCTGTTAGTCTATCATGAGCATAGCAATGCTTGAGCACAAATTGTGAAGAAAAGAATAATTAAATTCATGAAGGTAACCAGAAAAGGGCATGTAATGGGTTTATCGAAGGTCAATCATACCAGACTAATTTGATGGACTTCTCTGAGAAAGTAACTGATTTTTTTTAGATAAGGGAAGTCCAGTAGATCCAAGATTCTTGGATTTCAGTAAAGCATTTGACATAGTACCACATGGGAAATTATTAGTCAGATTGGAGAATATGGGTATCAGTATGTGGATTGTCAAGTTTATAAGGAACTGGCTAAAGGCAATGGGTTGTACTGAAAGGTGAACTATTGGATGGAAAGTGCCACAGGACTCTGTTGTCTTTCTACAATAGACTAACACGGCTACCCCTTTGGAATTGGATTGGAGGGAGGTTACTGGTGGAGTTTCTCGAGGATCAGTCTTGGGACAAATCTTATTTCAATTTTTTTTATTAATGACCCTGCCACAAAAAGTAGGCATGTATTAATGAAATGTGTTGCTGTTACAAAATTGAGAGGCATTGTTAATACAGAGGAGGATCAGACTATTATATAGTTGACCTTGAAAAGTAGAATACCAGAAATGGGATGAAATTCAAGTGTGCGGTCATGCATTTAGGTTCTATAACAAGAATTTCTCCTACAAGCAAGGGATGCATTGATTAAAAGTGATAGTGGAGGATAAAGACCTGGATGTGTTGGTCAGTCACAGGATGATGATCAACCAGCAATGTGATGGGACTACAAAAAAGACAAATATGTTCCTAAAATGCATCAGGCAAAGCACTTCCAGTGAACAGAGAGAAGTATTTATGCCATTGTACAAGGCATTGGTAAGATGTCCCTTGGAATTCTGTGCACAGTTCTGGTCACTCATGTTCAAGAAGATGAATTCAGACTGGAACAGGTGCAGATTTATTTAGCATTTTCATATTTGCTGAGCCAAGCAATAGTGTTGTTAGAGGAGATCTCAGAGGACACCGCTGAATTTGGTTAGTGGGCAGTCTTCGACAATATGTATCACTGTTTGACTCACACCGCAGCTGCAGCTTGGATTGTCTCAAAGACCCCAGCAGTGCTGGTTGGCTGCAAAGAGGTCTTGAACAGCCCAGAATCAGTTAGAAAGGGACAACTGACAACATGGTGGGTCAAAGCCGGGCAGGCAAGAAGTAGCGGCTGTGATGAGAAATTAATTGGTGTTAAGCACTAGTTTTCCTGCCACAGGGACCGCACTTTCATGTCCTGGTGTGGCAGCTTTGACCACAGTAGGTGTCACAATGAAAGACATGCCTGGTGGGCTAAAAAGGTCCTTGAACCAGAGCAAGCTTGAGTCATCACCCACCTTCTCAAACAGCTTGCCAGCTGCCATCTCCCTAGACTGAAGGCGCCATGTCCTGCAATAGCTGGCCAGCTTTACAGCATCATCACTCAGGTTCTTGTCCAGCTCAGAGAAAGTCAGAGCCTCTAGCCCACAGCAGATGTCATCTGCATAGATAAGCTTTCATGACTGAGTTGGTGGCAGGTCACTGATGTACAGATTGAACAAGATTGGGATAATCCGTTCATCTGTTCTTTCCAAGCACAAGTGCAGAGCAGAGCTATCTGGATGATGAAAGGAATGGAGGGATGAGAGAAGAATAAAAGAGCTTGGCTGGTTTAGCCTCAAAAAAGAAGGCTGAGAAGCGATATGATTACTCTCTATAAATACCTTATGTGGGTTAATACCAGGGAGGTAGAGAGCTATTTTAGCTGAAGGACAATGTTGGCACAAGGACAAATGTATATAAACTGACCATGAACAAATTCAGGCTGGATACGAGAAGGTTTCTAATCATCAGAGGGTGATGTTCTAGAAGAGTCTCCCAATAGAAGTTGTGGGGGCAAACAACTTCATTAGTCTTAAGGGAGAGCTGGTCACATTTATGAGTGGGAGTGTATGACAGAACAGTGGGGGCAGGGCTGAAGCATGTCTGAAGCATCAGGTCTGGCCATGGCTGGAGATGGGACACTGGGCATGCTGGGCCAGCATCTGAGCATTCTCTCTCAGGTGCTTGGCTGGCTGGCTTTGCTCAGGGTCTCACTGGTGGCCAGATGTGGGGTCAGGAAGTTATTTCCATCCTTCTTCCCCAGCCCATCCTGCTCAAATTGGTAGTGACCTTGTGGGGTTTTTACTTCCTCTGCAGTATGTGGGAATGCGTCACTTGCCTGAATGATCTGGTGCATCTCATTCGACCGTTTCCCTGCCCTAGCAGGGGTCTCTGACACTGGTGCACCTCGATCCCTCCAAGGCTCTGCCTGTGGCATATAGGAGCTTAGTCTCCTGTGGGCTGTAATACTTTGTTCTCATTTTGGGTTACTAGATTTAATGTGCAGGAGTTGGTGGAGCTGGGGGCCTGTGATAGACAGGAGGTCAGACTGGATCATCTGGTAGCGCCTTTGGGCCTTCAGCTCTGTGACCGTTCACACAACTTTTCCTTCCCCTTTGCTGAGAAGTCACCTGGCAGGGTAGCCTCTCTGGAAAGTGGGTTGCTAATCTCATTTGTTTGATTTAATTCTCATTTGTTACACAGTTGGGAAGAAGTCTTTACAGTGGGTGGCCAAAATCAGTCATATCCTTTTACATCAGCAATGAGGATAGGATTAATTTTAATCTATTTCAGTGAAGAAATTTTCTAAGGTTGGAAGTGACTGGCACTTTCCCTTATCTCCATGTGATATATACTTCTAATTCTCTAGCATCCCCCTGCATTACAAACATTTAGGGAGCAGAGTTTTTCTTTTGTGTGAACTGAGTTCATTGAACACACCAGCTAACTAGACTTGTTTTGACAGCCAGAACTCATTCACAAAGCAATCAGCACATTCAGAACTAAAATCAATACGGTAAACTCATACCTCAGAATGGAGTCAGGCACGAGTCAAATCCTTCCCACTTCTACATGGAGAAGAAGTGTTGATGATCATTCCCTATTTCATTGCTGAAAACAAGCCTTAGTTGAAGGCTTGAGCTTTAATAAAACCTTTAGTGTCCAATCCAGAATGGGAAATAATAGACCAGTCCGCCTAACTTTGATACCTGGAAATATATTGAAACAAATTATTAAAAAATCAATTTGTAAGCACCTTAAGGATAATAGGGCTATAAGGAAGAGTCAGCATGTGTGTTAATATCCAAGTAATCCACTAGTCTTAATAAGAATTCACTGATAATTGAAGAACAGTTAAGTGGGAGGGGTACCACAACCAACGTTGGCAGTGGAAAGGGGGAGCAGTGGGAGGAGACAACCAACTGTCCTCTCCTATTGCCAGTTTCCACACCCTGGAGAGTCTATTCATTCTCTTAAAGCCACAGCAGCACCACATCCCATTTATTTTTTAGCACAAGGGTCCTCAGAATTATCTTAACTTTTTATCGGTCTTTTAACAGGTCTCCTTATATTTCATGTATTATTAACGTTGTTCTTATTACTTAGAGGAATGATGTCACTTTCATTTTCTTGCTGCTCTTGTTGCTATGCAATATCATTGCATCTTCCAGAGGCCTCTGGTCTTGCAGGGAACAGCTGCAAACATCTCCAGTTTCATATACACTTGACAGTTATGATGTCATGACATCATAAGACCGAGGTGCTACCTTTTTTGTTACAGTGGCTTTCTGAGTACAGTTATATGTACTCTCTTGCGAGGTTTAAAATAAGGCAGCTTGTGATCCTTTATCATAATAATTCTTTTGATACAAACTCAGCTGGTATTTACTACTCCTCTTTATATCCTCTTTAAAAAAAAATAGGTAAGCTGTTTCTAAGCCTTTTCTCAAACAGCCACCATATAGGTGATAAATCTTGTTGTAATGGGGATGTTCTAGAATTTAATGTCACATATAACTCAGGATTCATTTCTATGGCATTTATTAGCAATCTTTTTACTCTTAACACCATTTTTAACTAGCCCATTAACTTGTGGGTAATCTGGACTTGATGAAATGTGTCTGGTCTTGCAGGTACAGTCTCCTTTGTAGTTCAAAATACCTGGAAACAAATTTTCTTCCTCTGTTTCTCATTCGGTAAAAATAAGAGCTGAGTAATACCCACAAGTGCGAGTGGGGCCTTATGGCTGCACAAATCTTTTGTATCAGCGAGTGTGACTATGGAGCGAGTTGGTGCAAGTCAAATGAACACTTTCGTTACCACTGATACTCTTCAGGTCTTTTTGTATGCAGCCTGAGTTTTCAAAGCTTTAAAAAAAGCAGTAGATAAACAATGTGTCTTAAATTCCTTTATAAGGTTCCGTAATGTACAGTTTAGGGGCATGATCCAAAGCCTACTAAAGTCAAGGGAAATATTCCCATGGACTCCAGTGGGCTTCTGATCAGGCCCTGCCTAACCTTCAGCTTCTGTGACAAAGGTCACTAGTAGCTTCCTCAGGCATTTATGGTAATATCTCTCCTTAATTTATAAGCTTCCTTTCATAAAACAGAAAGGAACAGCTTGTCTTCTGCAGGAGTTTGCAGCAAAGCTATCCATTGATTTAACTGTGTAATGATCAGAGCCCCGTGCTTCCTCCTGAAAAGCTGCATCCTACAAATTCCGCTCACGCACACAAAGGAAATCAGCTACTTTTCAAGATGTGGTGGGATCCATGAATGCCTAGACAGTACACATCTATCAAATGGGTGCACCTTTCAGGGAGAAACTGGAAGGTATCAGTGGTTACCCACGAACAAGTGAAATTGTATCAGACTATTTTTCTGTCCCTGTATCTTGGGTAGAAAGCAGATGAAAAACAGAATTATTAGATTTTCAAGGCACTTCACATGCCAAACTCCATATTAAAATACAATGGCAGATATCAAGTGGGAACAAAAGCAGAACAGCCATTTTGTAACCAATGTGTTTGCGTATCAGTTATACTGTGCTAATTGCACGATCTGGTTGAGCACATAGTGTACCCATTTTTGCACCTGCTGAATCCTCCAAATTTGGCCCATAGTATCATCATAAAATTAACTCTACTGCCATCCCACACACAGGAAAGAGCAGCCAGTGACCTGGGACTGACATTATGTTGCTCAATTCTAGTCTGAAGAACTCCACAGTGAAGAATTTTCACCATGACTCATCCCCAGTAAAACTCCATGCATGCAGTAAGCTGGAGAAGGGCGTGTTGTACCTGTGCAGATCATCCTGGTCAAAAGACCCATAAAATATTATAGGCTGTCTGCATTCATTTCAGATAGCTATTTGTATGCCTCATGGTGACTCACAGCATGCTCCCCCCACCTACCAGCTGAAGCAGACTCAATAGCTATCTTCACATTGCTGTTGTACCCCTCATAATGCAGCTTTTTCTCCCCACAATTTGAATGCCACTGAACTCTCTGCCGGTTCCATGTTTTGAAACGAGATTGAGCTCAGAAACGATGGATCACACTAAGCTCCAACACACAGCCAATTGCGGAGAACATCCCAAAACAATTCACGACACTCTTGAATTCCTCTTCAGTGAGGCCCATGAACTCCTTAGCTACTGTGTAATCAGTCTCAATTGTGGAGTTAAAAATGAGCAAGATCATCAGTGTTCAGAGAGTAATTGGCTTTATCATTCATAAACCTGGGAAAACAGAATTTAAAGTGGGACAAAATATTAAAGTTAGCCTAGTTTGCATTTTTCCAAGTGCAAAATACACTAAAAACCCTCTCACTGCTTTCTGTATGCTTGGCTACTTTGTATTTAGCTACATAAAGAATACCTATGGAAGCTTTAGTCTGCATCAGGAACTGTCCGTTGCTATTCACCATCCTACTTTTTAAATGGAACAAAACCAATTTGTTGTACAGATGTTCAGAGAGCCCGGCTCCACTGCCCATTCCAGAGCCAGACAGAAATACTCTGCAACTTGCTCTATAGTCTGGCACTCAGAGCAGGTGCATGAGGAGGGCAGAAAGCTCTCCTTTGGGATAAAAATCTATCTGCACACTTGTTCCACCACCTCTGAACTGGTTGCTCAGCCAAGAGAGCAGGGATGCACAATGCTCAGGCAAGTCGTTAGAACGTGCTTCTGATGTGGAGCAATCAAGCAGCTATAAATAAGTGACGTCTGAGTTAGTTACTCGAAAAATATTATATTTAAACATCTTACTGCATTACTGGGTGTTTCATAAAGCCTGGCTCACATGCCCTGGTGAGGCTACTGGACCAAGGGCAGGCCTGTGTGTACATGGGGGTGGGGAAGCAGAGTCAGTCTCTTCTCCTGCGCCCAATGACAGGATCTGAAGCTCACAAGGCGGGAGCAGGAACTGAAAACAGCCATGTAGATTTACAGATCTGTGAAAACAAGAACAATTGTCAAATCCCAGCCCTTGCAATGAGCATTTACCCCATGTCTGCTGGTTATAAACACCTTTTTTGGCTACAAGTTTCTCCTCTCCCTCCTGCCCCAGCCCAGCCACTCTGATAGAACTGCCCCTTGGACTGAGCAGTGATCTGTGACATTGCCACATGTAGACGAAAACCTGGCTAGGAAAGTGACCACAGCTATCTGCACTGGCTGGTTTTCCTGGTTAATTTACACTGAAGACCACACTGGGCTCCATTTTTGCAAGGGTGAGTATGAGGCGAAGGAGGAAAAAGTTACTAGCCTTCTGTGACTGCTGTTCTTCAGAACATTTGCTACAGAAAACATTTGACGTTTGAGCGTAGTGCAAGGGCTTGCCTCCTGCTCCCTAGGGGAGAGGGTGGAAGCAGGAGATGTGATATAGTTTGATTTTAGTAGGGCTTTTGACACAGTTCCACCTGACTGTCTCATAAGCAAACCAAGGAAATATGGTCTCGATGAAATTATAAGAAGATGGATGCACAGCTCCAGCTTCTGCCTGTTTAAGCTTCCTGGAGACATTTATTACTAGTTCAAGTTAATGATTCCAGCCAATGCAGTGCAAGGATTTCATGCCCAGGGGCGTATCCATCTTTTCTAAGTAAGATGGGCTATAGATCTGTTTGTCCCATCTGCCTCCCCCCACCACCAGTAAGACATGCAGAAGCGAAGCACAGTATCAGATGCCTTAAAGCAGTGGTTCCCAACTTTTTTGGTTCAAGGGCCACAAATATAATTTTTAGAAACTGGAGGGGCCACCAGTCTATTTAATTAAATTGATATGAAAATTAAATTAATTCAATTCAAATGACAATTAAAATTAATTAAAATCAATCAATTAAATTTAAATAAAAGTTTAATTAAATAGACTAGTGGCCCTCCAGGGTTGTAAAAATTATATTTGTGGCCCTCAAGCCAAAAAGATTTTTTTTTAATCTGATTTTTTTTTTTAAAGGGTGGGTGGGCTGGATGCCCATGAACAGGGCCAGTTTGTGGGCAGGCGTTTTTTTGGGGCCCCAGCAATAGCGAGGCCCATGCTCCTGCTTCCCTGCAACTGTGCCAACCGGTGGCCCCGGCCCCCCTGCAGCCACCCCCAGCAGCCAGCATGCCCACAGCCACGCCGGCCCACCTCCCCCTCCCAACCAGGCTGTGCTTTGCCAGCCTGCACCCACCCCCAAAGCACACTCCCCAGCTGTGCTGTGGCATGCAGAGCCGGCCCGCACCCTCCCCTCCACTGCACACCTCCCAGCTGCGCCGGCCTGGGGCCCTGCCCGCAGCCCCTGGAGCCCTGATTGGGACCAGAGAGGAGGCGAGCAGTTGCAGCAGGGCTCCCAGCTGTGCGCCGGCACTGGGCGGCTGTGGCCCGGCTCCCAGCCAGGCAGCCCCGCAGGCCACTTTTGGCCTGTGGGCCAGGGGTTGAGAACCCCTGCCCTAGGAGGTTTCAGGAAAATGTAGTTCTCGGAAAGTTTGGGAGGGTTCATGAGATTCTACAAAGCTTCAGAACAGTCTAGGAGGTGAGTGAAAACAAATTACTAGACATACCCAATGCCTGAAACATTTTACTTCAAACAATCTAATTTTTCCTTTTGTCACTAGCCACAAAAACAGTCCCCCACCCTAAGCCCGGCACCCATTATGCCTGGCACTCCAGGAGGTCACCTGCCTCTAAATCCAGCCCTGAATGTGGGTGTCCCCAATAAGCGCCCTAACCCCTGCTGGGCTATATAACTCTTATTCTGTGTCCAGTCAATAAAACGTAGGTGCCCGGGGATAGCAGCAGAAACGGTGGCACTGAAAGAATTTAGGTGTCTCCTGGTTTAGCTGAGATGGGGTTCTCAGGATCTAAATTTTGGATGCAGATACCACCACACCTTTGGGGGTTACAATAAGTCCAAAGCAAACAAGCCCAGTTTACCTGTATAAAGATGCTGCTTTTTCTTTCATTAGTGGTTTTGTAAACTCACTGTGGGATCCGAGGGTCAAGCTGGGCTCTTTCCTCCTTGTGTCATGTGTGTGCGATGAAGGGTTTTCAGGTCAAATCAGGCCCTTGAGGACCTTTGTCCAACTTTCAGCGAAGCCATAAGTGAATGTTTTTGGGGAGCCAGAGTGGGGTTCTGGTAACACTTATGCACCCCAGGCACGGTCAGCCTGTTTGGCCATGAAGCAAGCCTCCCCCCATCAGTGGGGCAGTTCGTACTCTGCTGCAGGAGCTAGGCCATGGCAGGGTGCTGAGCATACATTGGTCCCTGCCCAGTGGCTTCAGGGAGCTGGAAGTGGCAGCTGAACCCGGCCCAGCAGAACGCCCTGTTGAGTGAGAGCTGATTGGGCCCAGAATCAGCGGGGGTGCCATGCTGCAGCTCCGCTCTAGAGCCATCAGGCATACAGCTGCCAAGGGGCCAGACTGGCTGAGCGGCTGGGGCACGGAGGCTTCTGCTTGAGCTATACCAGGGGGCACAAAGGGCTGCAACACTTGGAGCTTCTGCCAGCTGCCCGAGGTAGAGGGCATGAGGCTCAGGCTGTCTAAGGCCCAGACCTTGCACTGCTCCCTCTGTGCATCCATTGGGGCAACAGCAGGCATTCTATGGTGCTGTGCTTTTCCCCTCTGGCCTTGGGGTGCTACCACCTGTGGGACCTGCTCTTCCACACTGCGGTCTTCGCAAAGTCTTCGTCCTCTACAGCTGAGGTATGGGTGTGCAATAAGAGCATGTGACAGTCCGTCACTTTGTAGTAGGAGCAGATATGGTTGGTTTGGTTTTTTTTTGTTTTTTTTTTTTTTTTTAAAAAGGACTCAAGCATGGTTCTTAGGTGTTCCATAGCGGGACATAAAATCTCTGGTTGCTTTGATGAGTGGAGTGACAGCTCTGCACATAGAAGCAGCTGACCCCAGTGATTTCCACTCAGACAATAAGCTCTCCTTTCTGTTTGTGTAGGTCAGAACAAACAGGAGCCAGAGAAGTTCATTCACAACTATCTCAGACCACAGAAGTTCAAAACCATTGAGTTAATGACCCAGGAGATGCCCTCTGCTTTCCTATTAGCCAGGAGCCCAGAAATAGCTCAGCCATGTGTCTTGAGTAAAATACCAGCAGTGCTGCTTTAAAAATTGTAATAGCTGTGAGATGCCCTCAGAATAGCTGATTCCACTAGTTACAAACTCTGTGGGCCTTTCTGTGGAGAAGGTCTTCCGAGCAACAAAGTCGTGAAGTCAGTTTATGGCTGGTAATTTGCTTTGTGGTCAAGACTCCACCCCTGCTTGATGACATTTGGGTTGTGCTCTTCCAGTCAATTCAGGGCAGCTCAGATTTGTCCAGGACTCTATAGCGAGGTCATGCTGTGAAGTATGACACCCCCTCTCGGGGAGTGTTTGCGATGCTCTAGGAGTCTAGGACCTTGTCTACGTTAGCACGGCAAAACGTTGGTCACTCAGGCTGTGTAGTAAACCACCTAATAGAGTGGTAGTAGCTCTGTCTGTGGGAGAACATCTCCTACTGACACAGTGCTGTCCACACAGGCATTTATGCTGGCAAAACTTATGTCACTCAGGACAGTGGTTTTTTGACACCCCTGGGTGACACAGTTGTTCTGGCATAAGTGTTAGTGGAGATGAGGCCTGGGAAAACTCTACAGGCTGCTGGCAGAATGTCTCTCAGGAGCTCACTAACCCCCTAAGCAAATGCAGGCCATTAGAGCCTTTCCCCAGATACCTTTCCAAGCTCCAGCCACTTGGGCAGCAGCTCTATATAGGAAAGGAAACTAGCAAGTAATAATTGTCTCAGTCTCGATTGCAGCCTCTGCCCTTACTTGACATGCTTGGAGCATTGGGCTAAAAGAAATCTCATGAGGTTCAACAAAGACAAGTGCAAAGTCCTGCACACAGGATGGAAAAATCCCATCTACTGCCACGGCTGGGGACCAATCAGTTAAGTAGCAGCACTGTAGAAAAGGACCTGGGGGTTATGGTGGATGGGAAGCTGGATATGAGTCAATGGTGTACTCTTGTTCAAAAAAGCCAATAGCATATTGGGCTGCATCAGTAAAAGTGTTGGCAGCAGATGGAGGGATGTGATTATTCCCCTCTATTCGGCACTGGTGAGGCTGCATCTGGAATACTGTGCCCAGTTTTGGGCTCCCCACTACAGAAAGGATGTGGACAAATTAGAAAGAGTCCAGCGGAGGGCAACAAAAATGATTAGGGGGCTGGGGCACATGATTTACAAGGATAGACTGAAGGAACTAGGCTTAGTTAGTCTACAGAAGAGAAGACAGAGGAGATTTGATAGCAACCTTCAATTACTTGAAGGGGTGCTCCGAAGAGGAGGGAGCTAGGCTGTTCTCGATGGTAGCAGAGGACAGAAAAAGGAGCAATGGTTTCACGTTACAGCTGGGGAGGTCGCAGTTGGATATTAGGAAAAACTTTCTCACTAGGAGGGGGGTGAAGCATTGGAATGGGTTATCTAGGGAGGTGGTGGAATCTCCATCTTTGGAAACATTTAAGGCCCAGTTAGACAAAACCCTGGCTGGGATGATTTAGTGGGAGTGGTCCTGCTTTTAGCAGGGGGTTGGACTAGAAGGCTCAAGAGGTCCCTTCCAACCCTAAGATTCTATAGGAAAACCTGTAGTGGGGGCAAAGATCAAAGATTCTATGGTACAATTTGATTTATTTAGGATTTTTACTATATTTGATTATGCTTTCATTCACATATAGTGCCACTCCCCCACCAGTGTGACATTCTCTGTCATTCATGTCTAGTTTATACCATGATATTACCACATCCCATTCATTACATCATTCCACCAAGTTTCTGTGATGCCTATTATATCAATGTCCTCATTTAATTTCAGGCACTCTAGCACACCCACATTATTTAGCCTCCTAACATTTATATATAAAGCACTTAGACGGATGCCAAAATGTGACATTCTATTTTTGGGATATAATTGAATGGGACTCTCTCTCTCTCCAGTTCCTACCTGTATTCTCTCAAATTTTACCCTCCTCTTTACCAAGATCTAGAGAATCCCTGTTAATAAATCCTCCCCCAAGGAATGTTTCTGTCCAAACATTCACCTCCACACCTCAGCTTTCCACCAGCCTTTAGTTTAAAAGCTTTATGTTCCAGCCATCTGGTTATGTTGTGGTTTAGGTGGAGCCTCTCCTTCCTGTATAGTCTCCCCCTTGTTCAAAAGATCCCCCGGTTCCTGATAAACCTAAACTCCTCTCCCCTACACCATCCACACATTGGGACTCTGCAGTTCTGCCTGTCTAACTGGCCCTGCACTTGGAACCGGGAACATTTCAGAGACTGCTACCATGGAGGTCCTGGACTTTGATCTCTTACCTTACCAGCCTAAATTTGGTCTCCAAGACCTCTCTCCTATCCTTCCCTGTGACATTAGCGCTTACATGTACCATGACCACCAGCTCCTCTCCAGCACTGTAGTAAGTCTGACCAGATGTCTCACAACATCCTCAACTTGGACAGCCAGTAGGCAATTCCCCATGCAGTTCTCCCAGTCATCACAAACGTGGCTATTTGTAATGATCCAGTACTATTAACTGGCTCTTCCTAGTAACAAGGGTCCTCTCCCTCAGAAGTAGCCTCAGTATGAAAGAAAACCAGGACATCTGAAGGGTGGATCCCAATTATGGGATCATTTCCCTTTACTCCAGCTAGATGTTCTCCTTCCATGATCTGAGAGCACAGAGGCTGCCAGACTGCAGGTAGGAGAGTTTTGCTGTGCTCTGGAAAGTCTTGTCTGTCTCCCACAACCCTTATCTCCAGAACCCATACTCATTTCTGAGGGCTGTGAGCTGCTTGCACTGAATGCACCTGTCACCTGCGCACCAGTGCAATGCATTGGGTGGCCCCTACTCTGCTGCTGTACTTTGGCCTGCTTTCTTTTTACTTTGGTAGGTTTTTTGGGGGCTTTTTAAATTGCTTTTTGGAGGGAGATGTATATTGGCCTAAGTTTAGAGCAGATTAATCAGATGTACCTCGCTCTCACATTCCCACTCCGGACTCCCCTTCAAAACTCCCCCATGAGCTGCTCCTGTTAACTCGCCCCTTTGGTGTCTTAGAAGCTAGTTTTTAAACCCCTGTTCTCTCTGAGTAACCCTGCCACTGGGTTAAGGGTTAACAGGTGGAAAAAGATATGAGGTTTGAAAGCGCTCAGCCTCTCTCAGCAGACTGGCTAGGCTCAGCACACAGCTCCCCAAATAGACCACGCTGTCTGCTTCAGTCAAGCAGCAAGCACCTAAACCAATAGGCACCAAACTCACCTCAGGCATCACAAAGTCGCTCCTCCTTCATCGCAGAACTCCCTCACATAGCTCTCCTGCTGGCTAGAGAAGCACAGCGCCAACGTGCCAGCCTTAGGGGGAGGTCACAGGAAAACTTGTGCTCACTGGAGAGCTAACATCTGGAATCTCTGGCTCAGCACCTGTGATAACCATTAACTTTTAAAGTCTGGCTGATGTTTAGTCATCAGGTTTCTTAGTGCTTTAATGAATTTTAATTGACAATATCTCATTATTTGAGCCCCACAAGATAAAGCTGGATAACTAAGTGCAGTTCTGCTCTAAAAGTGACTCTGGCTAAAGGTCCCAGAGGTATGTCTCCACGGGAGACAAGAGCAAGCTTCAATCCGGGCAGACAGACTCACACTAACTGCGCTCAAGCAGGCGTTGTAAAAAATAGCAGTGGGAACACTGCGGTTCAGGAAGCAGCTTGAACTCTCACACCCACCCAACTTCCTGAGTTCACGCTCAGGTGCCTACCTTAAGCTGCACTGTATAGGCTGCTGGTTTCAGCGTGCTAGCTTGAGCTAGCCCAAGTGCGTGTGGCTAACAGTTCGCTCCCCGCTGCAGTGAAAACATACCTACTGAGGTGCCACAGAGGTTTTCTTTGGGTGGCTGTCTCAAACCTGCTAGAAATAAGTAAACGTGTGTTTTCCACAACTTACCCCAGACTCAGTCAGGCTGGGCTCTTTCCTTCTGCTGCATCATCACCCACCAGCAAGATGTGGTTGCTGACCTAAGCTCATAGTCTCACCCCATTGCTTTGTAACTCACTGGTTAGCCTTCTAACTGGAGTGTCAAATAATCCCTTTGATAAGTCACAAGAAGGGACAGAAGACAGATCCTTCTCCCACAGCTGGGTTCAACTCTCTGTAGTTTCAGTGGATTGAAAGCGCAGACCCCCACTTCACAGAAGCATGTGTTTTCCTGGCCCCCAGGTCAGAACTCCTGGGCAGGCAGCCACTCATGGGACCTGGCAATCTCTCTCATCAGGCCTGACATCTCATAACCAGCACTAGCTCCAGTCTCACTTCTTGCCCCAGCCAGAACCCGTTCCCAGGCTTACTGCTTTGTTGAAGCCCAGGCATCCAGCATCCAAAGGCACAGGTTTGGGATCCATGCCATGAATCTGCCCTAAATACTACAGTTACTAGCTGGGTAACCTTATCCTTTGCTGAAGGTTCCTGCTGGGAGGCTCACCAGAAGTCACGGTTGCAGAGACAGAGTGCAGAACTCCTGTCCTGAACTAAGGATTAGATATGGAAACCAAAACACAGTACTGCTATACAAGTATCACCCCCGCACACACCTTCAATACCAGCTTGAACTGAAAATGTGTTAAATAGCATTTTAAAACACAGCTTGCCTGGCCTGGACAAGATACAAAGGAGAGCTTGAAACGTTACCACCACACGAGCACTTTCTCAAAAGTTTATTTTCCCAGTGTGGACACATTCTTCCCGGTCCATACTAGCTTATGTTGAAGTAGCTCTGTATGCACCTACACTAAAATGCAGCTCCCACTGATGTCACTCGCTCACTATGCCGAATTAGTAACTCCACTTCCGTAAGAGGGGTAGTGCTTAGATTGCAGTCATTAAGTTGATGCAGTGCCACGTGTGGACACTGAGTTGCTTACATAGATTGTTGCTGCCTTTCAGATGCCATCCCCGTGTCCCACAATGACCAAAATTGGGGTAAGTGCTCCTGGTGAGGATGATACCTGAAGAACTAGAACCTCTTCTATATGCCCAGATCCATACAGGCAGTCTGAGCAGAGACTGCACCCTCCTAGTGAAGATCCCGTAGAGCCAGTCTTTACTCGAACTACTGCTAGAACTCAGTCCAGATCACTTCTTTGTGCAGGTGATTCTTCAGTAGAGTCACATGTCCCCTTAGGATGCAGTCACAGACAGAGTTTGCTCCATTCACCAAGGCTGTCGGCATGACAACCTGTGCAAGGGTTGTAAAAATATACAGAAGAGGCAGTTGTCTCAGTAGCTGGCAGATGGGGATATAAATAACTCAGGAGAACCAACAGTTGAAGGAAACAGTTTTTGCCTTAAGTTGGATCCTGATCCTTTGTTTTGTCTACAGCGCCTAGAATTCAGGGGTGTCAAACATGCAGCCCACGGGCCGCATTCAATCTGCGAACCTCTTCTATCTGGCCCATAACTGCATTCAGCGGGACCACACTCTCTCCCTAACAGACAGAGAATGTGTGGTCTCACATACCTAGCGCTTCACAATACTGCAAGAATGTCAGGTTTCATGACATCACGAAGCGCTGGGCATGCAAGACTGTGTGAGAGAGGTATCGCGGAGTGCAGTCTCTCATACACAGCACTCCGTGATGGTGTGAGAGTGCCATAGTAGTTTGGTTTATGGTACGTACGGCCCACTTGAAGTACATTTAAGTCAAATCTGGCCTGCCATAGCAAATGAGTTCGACACCCCTGGCCTAGATACTGAAGTGATACATGTTAGATTCTAAATGAAACAAATCTGGATCATGGCTTTAAAGTGCATGAGGGCCTTAGATTTGTGAAGGACTCCTAGTCCAAACAGGGCTTCAGGATTTTGGATGCTCTACACATTTCTGTCAGTATCCTAGACCTTGCTACTATCAGGATTAGCTGATGTGAGCTGGTGTACTAGGAAATCATTGCCTCCATGGAGTTCTTTGTCCTTCTCTCATCATCCACTGATAAGTCTGCTGGAGGAGGCAATTAACTTTTCAGTAAAGGCCCCTCTGCAGCTGGGAAAGCCCCCCCATCTCTCTCTGTAGAGGGTGTCCTGAATACTTACCAGTTGAGGAAACCCGGGCTATAAGGGAGGTAGAGGGTGGGTGTGAATCGGACCCCTCTGCTTTTTCCTGTGGTGGTAGCAGGTAGCGAGGTTGAGGGTTGGAGAGAGATGTGCACAAGTTGTCCCTTCATGGAAAATTTATAAGATACGCCGTGAGCCTGTTTTAATCTGCTCTAGGAGCAAGCAACCATACGGAACAGAGCTTGCTCCATGAGGAGACTGTGCCATAGTCTTATTACTGTAGTCATTTATTCTCCTGAAAAGCTGATTTTAGTTTCACATAGCCCTGCCAAACACAAGCCTGCCAAGCTTCATTCAGCTGCAGTGATCACGTTCCCCCTGCTGTCACTCACTGGATCTACATGGGTACAGTGCGTTGTTTTGCCTGCAGCATCTCCTCCTGGCCACCAGAATGAACTCCCAGGGCTTCTGAGGAGGCAATGCTTGCTCCCTTTATCTCAGCCCCATTCATCCAGTCCACGTGCATGAGGCAGCCATGGTAGGGAGACAGAAGCAGAGAGATTTAGGGAAGACGTGAGAGAGGCAAGGAGAAAGACAGATGGGAGCAAAGGCCAGGCTTAAAAAGAAAAAAGACAGTAGAGAGGGAGCAAGACAATCCAGGAACCAATAGGGAAGGGCAGATTTGTGGCTGACATACAGGCCCAAAGATGAAGAAGAGCTAGATTCCCTGCCCAGATCTGCCCATAACTCTTATGTCCTAGTTGAGTCATTTGTAGAAAATGGAGAATGATACTAACCTACACTGCAAGCAGGTGAAAGCACCCCAAGAGTCCAGGTGGAATCCATCCATCTGCGGAAGAGACAAGCTCATCACAACAAACTGCTTGCAACACCCACTCCCCTCCAGCCAGTCCACACAAGAAGCTACTGAGCAGTTGGCAGCTATGTGAAGAATTAACTGGAGGATCAGCCGTTCCATCAGTGTGCAATGGGCTGGGCAAAAGGGCAAGGCCTCAGAGCAAAAATGGAAATGGATGCAGGAGGTTTCACATCATCATGAGAGATTTACCTGACATGTCTTCTGAATCAATGTGATTAGCTAGTCAATGGACCGAGCAGGAGATTAGACAGGTGAGTGCTGGTGTGTGGCCCTGTGAGACATTTAATGCGAGGGAACTAGGGGACGGCAGAGACAGACACACACACAGTCCTTGTGCCCCTTCAAATTCTGCTGGGGAGACTAGTCCCTATCCCCTCTTCTAGCAATGCTAACCGCCTAGAGGAACAGGGAGAGGAGTATGAGGGCTTCTCCCCCAGGGCATAGGGAATTCTGGCGGCCTCAAACAGAATTCTTCCAGGAAAGGCCAACCGCAGTCTGGGTGTGCTGCCCAACCACTCACCAGCATGCAGGGTAGGGACTCTCAGACACAGCACGTGAAATCCAAACTTATCTTGTACCTGGTTCTCTTGACACACAACCACTGAAATCACCCCTCACCCAGCTTCACTCCTGACCAAGTCTACGGCCCCTCTAAAGAGCCAGAAAACAAGGCAACTGCCCCAGTGAGTCAGAAGACACCACCCAACCTTCCCTGGAAGCAGAGATCTTTCAAGCAAACACTGCCAGTCTGCTTTATTTTCCTACTGGAAGAGAAGTGTTTCTGACCATGCTTCATGGAAGGCTAAGTCCAGAGCCAGCATGTAGCAATCTGGGTACATGGCAGCAATACACATCTCTCTCCAGCACACAGGACTGGGTATAGGAATCTTCTGCTACTGATGGAGTCATTTCCAAACAGCAAGAAGAGCATGCACAGTATGTATGTGGATAGACAACCTGGGACCTCTTTATTGCCAGGACCTAATGAGAAAAACTCAGCACCCTGCAGGGAAGAGAATGTGGGATTAATAACACCAGGGAACTGCGTGTTTTGTTTTTAAATGACCATCTTATTACCTCCTTCTGTTTGGACTTCAGTTGGAAAATCCTTGAAGATTTTCTTAGGGGGAAAAGCAGAAGATGTTGCAGATCTGTATCCCTTTTCTAAACAGCTCATTTTCTAAATGAAAAGTTGCAAAAAGGCATTTGGGCAGATACGGTAACCGAACATGGATTGTTCAAGGCAGTGGAGCAGGGAGGGAGGGAAATCCAATCATATCCAGACTATTCTCCTCCCCATTTTAGAAACTTGCACAACATGGAAGTGTACCACAACCACAGCTGCAGAAGAATCCTGCAGAGACACTTAGAACTTGGTAGTGTTTATTCAGCAGTTGAACAGACAGAAATTTGGATTTGTGCTTCAATCAAACAAAAATCCCTCATCAATTTTAACCATTCCATGGTATTCCCTTTACCTCAGATCCCTGCATTACTGATCAGTGGTAGCAAAAGGGCTAATTCTGGACTGTTGGAGTACTCACCTTCCATAGTTGTGAGGCTCGCACATGATGAAAAAAAATTCAGAAATACAATTTAACCCTGAATGTGAATATTAGTCAAAACGAATCTCTCTTCTTCATTCACTAGCGCTTATCTAGAGAGAGTGACTGCTTTGGGAGGGAAAACTGCTCCTGGGATCAACCCTGTGCATAGGCTGTCTGCTGACAAAGTCACCTGCTCCTGAACATTAGAAAAAGCTGGTCCCAGGACGACTTTTCATGGACTCTTTCCAGAACGTGCATGTACTGAAGCAAGGTTATGGACTGCAAGTCGTGTGGTTGAATTCCCATCGGAAATGTCACATGATGAGATGACAGACTGCAGCGCTCGAGTATAAGCTGAAAATTCAGAAATCAGCAGTGTTACTGACAGCCTCAGCCAGCTTTCCCAGAAGGCCACAGGTCTTACTTCTGGGATCATCTACTAAACTGGGAACTGAACCAAAAATGCAGTTGTACCTCTTGACAAAAACAGAGAGGGACATTTTCCCAAGGGTCTTGTCTCAGAAGGGGGGGAATTCATAGGATGTATGGGTATCAAGCAATCACGTGCTGCTGGTACTGCATACCATAGCAGGATAAGCTGCTGGCATGGCTGTGGGGGCAGCATAGCTGTTTAGCAGATTACAACATGGGAAGCTGAGACAATGGAGGAACTGGAGACGTAACACGAGCAGGATTGGGCACCAAATGGATACGAGGAACGAAAGATCCTAACTCCATAGAAGAGCCTCGCATGCATTCTGCACACAAGCATTTGAAGTGCTAAGAGACTGACCAGCAGTTCCTCCCTCCCTCACCAGCCAGCTCAGATGTTCAGGGCTCTTTCCTCACACTGCCAGCACTTGGATACGGTGGGAGCATTTCCCTACCCCATTTCAAGATGCATTAGTTATTGCAGGGCAAATAAAGAACCTTGAGTTTAGCACCCAGAAGGCGAGTGGTGGAGAAGCTGGTTTTCAAGCAGCTGGCATTCTACAATCCACCTGTGGCTGAGGTTCTGCATCTGTATGTTTGGGTACTGTACAAAAGCAGCAGCACCTGCCTGGACCATTACTGGCTGTAGCACTGTGGACTTATTTTTATCCAACTGTTGCATTCTCCATTTAAGTCCCAAGACTTGAATTTCTGGAAAGCAGTTTATGAGGATTGCCCCAAAGCTTTGTACAACCAAATACTTCATAGCTCTGCAAGATCATTTACACCACAAGCCTGCTTCTTTACAAGTGACAGACAACACCCCCCGCTCTGATTCATCTTTCAATAAAGAGTTTGGCATCAAAGTGAGAGGGGATTTTCCAAGAGCCTGTCATTTTCTGTACCATTTACATGTTTGCTTTGCAGAATTTCTCTCACAGAACACGGGGATGCATGTTCTAGGGTCTGTTTGACAAACAGAATTGCATTATTACACAAAGAGCAATGTAGGTGTATCCCTAGAAAGGTGCCAAGCTAGCTCTTAGTGGCATGGTTGTCATTCCCCAAAGCAAGGTTTGAAAGAGTGTCGAGGGTCTTCAGAATAACCAGGCTTTCCTAGTGCCTGGACTTGGCCTCACAAATGCAAAACTAAGGGAGAGTCCAACAGCTGGTACTTAGCAAGTTCCCTTTAAGTGCTCTATAAACGTTTCCAAATATATCTGTGCTACACGAAAACCTAGTTCGAGAGACCACTGAGGCTATCAAATGAAATGCTACCCAAATGGTCTGTTATCTCCTGGTGGTGTGTATGGATCTGCAGGGCCCACATTACAGCAAGGTAATGGAAATGGCACTATGGAATTTCAGGAATGCCTAGCCACGTTTTACATTTGCCTGGACAGCAGGACTCAGACATCTGATCTCCGTTACTGAGGCTACACGGACTAGGAAGCGAGAGCACATACCCTTATGATTTTTGTAGAACATGCAGTTGTTGGCACAGGTATCAGGATGAGAGTCCCAGAAATCGACCCCACAGCAACACAACGGAGGCAAGTCAATGTTATGCAGTTTTATCTTCTCCCTCATCTGAGCTCTTAAAGCGTCTATGTATCTGCAAAATAAAACACTTCCCCTGTGATAGGACGAAAGCACTGTCTTCTTTGGTCCCACTGCGAGTCTGTTCCTGGGTCAGGGTTACGGGAACAAGACAAAGTGCTCCCAACCGTTTCCCAGCTCACCTCATGTATTCCTTATTTCTCTGTTGCTTTTCCTTACTTTCCCTCACTCTTCTCTCCTCCAGTTTGAGCTGAGCCAGTATTTCGCATGCTTTTTCCCCAGGATAGGTGTCCCGCTGATAGGCCAACTCCTGCATCCTCTGCTCCTCCACACGACGCTGGTGTTCCTTCTCACTCTTAATTCTGTTGACAGAAGTTCTGTTTAACTGGATCTTTCAGAGAGAAGGGAGATGGTCCCACAGTCAGAGGGCAGGACTAAAATTAGGGAGGCTAGGCATGGGATCTAGGGTTTGTCATGTATCCGCTTTCTCTCCATAACAAAGATATTGATAATGCTCTCCTTCCAGAAGAACAGAAAGAGGTGGATTCTGCTGCTTTCTCCAAGGCTCAAAATTAGTCACCCACCTGCAGAGTAAAACAATTCTGCACTGTGTAATTGCAGCACCAGCTTTCTATTTCCTTAGCTTTAACAAAGGGAAAGGGGAACTGTACAAAAAGAAGTTAGGTAAACAGAAAATAAAAGGAACACTGCCAAAAATGAAATCCCAGCAAGCTGCATAGAAACTTTCTAAAGACATCATAAATTGGGCTCAACTAAAACATATTCCCCAAATTAAAAAAAAGAGTAAGAGAACCAAAAAAGTGCCACCATGGCTAAACAAAGTAAAGAAAGCAATTAGAGACAAAATGGCATCCTTTAAAAAGTGGAAGTCAGAGCCTAGAGAGGAAAATGTCAAGGAGCAAAAACTCTGGGAAGTGAAGTGGAAAAACATAATTAGGAAGGCCAAAAAAAACTGAACAGCTGCTAGCCAAAGACGCAAAAAGTAAAACATTTTTAGTATATTTATCAGGCTTCCTGCATAACAACCAGTAGGGCCACTGGAGGATCAAGATACTAAAGGAGCACTCAAGAAAGACAAGGCTATTGCGAAGAAATTACATGAATTCTTTGCATCACACTTCATGACTGAGGGCCAACCTCAGCAATCTTTTTGAGTGACGAACCTGAGCAACTGTCCCAGATTGAGGTGGCAGAGAGGATTTTACAACAAATTAAACAGTAATAAGTCATCAAGACTAGATAGTATTCACCCAAGACTTCTGAAGAAACACAAATGTTAAGTGTGGTATGTAACCTACTATATAAATCAGTTTCTGTAACAAATAACTGGAGGCTAGTTAATGTGATGCTGATTTTTTTTAAAAAGGCTCCGGAGGAGATTCTGGCAATTACAGGCTGGTAAGCCTAACTTCAGTACCAGGCCAATCCATTGAAATGGAAGAAAAGAACAGAATTATCAGAGACATAGATGAATATGATTTGTTGTGGAAGAGTCAATACGGTTTTTATAAAGGGAAATCATGTCTTATCAGTCAACTAGAATCCTTTGAGGGGGTCAACAAACATGTGGAAGGGTGACCCAATGGATATAGTGTACTTAGATTTTCGGAAAGCCTTTGACAAAACCCCTCACCAAAGGCTCTTAACCAAAAGTAAGTGGTCATGGGAGAGGAGGGAAGGTCCTCCAGTAACTGGTTAAAAGATAGGGAACAAAGGGTAGGGATAAATGGTCAGTTTTCAGAAGGTAAGTAGTGTATCCCTCAGTGGTCTGAACTGGGACCAGTACTGTTCAACATATTCATAAATGATCTGGAAAAAAGGGTAAACAGTTAGGTGACAAAATAGTGTAAAAGGCTCTGTTACCACCACATTTTATTTAAGGAAAGGTAATCAACAAAGAAATGTTTTTTTAAAAAAGGTGCAGTTCTACTCTGAAAAGTGGCAATGTAAAAATAACATTAGTCAACAGGTCTACTCCCCGTGGGTATCCAGATTCAGATCTGCTAACTGCACAGATTAATCAGCTGTTACTACCTACACCAGTTAATCCTGTAGAACCAACCCAGCAGTGGCTGAGTGAAACCACATCCTGTTTCTTCTCTTTCAAGAACACTAACACTACACATCCAATTGCAAGACCAAAGTCCTTCAACTCACCTGTGCATCACTACTGGTGTCCAATGGTTATACCTCCATAAACCCATTTCAGACATTAGATTTGGACAGATGTGCTGAGGACAGTTTGCCTGGCAGAATTTTCATTTAATAATTTGATACAAAATGGTGAGATTATAGAGTAACCTTCACCTCCTAGGTAATGTTTGCAGGACAGGTACTTAGCAAAAACATCTTTTTTTTTTTTCTCTTTTGGTAGAGGTAAAATATTTGATCAAAACTTAGTTTCCTATCCTCAGTTTGATAAGTGCACTGTGTGGTTCCATTTTAGTTTCAGTTACAAAGGGATTTTTTTTTTATTATCCTGTATAGATTCATACACTAAGACCAACATGATCATCTAGCCTGACCTCCCGCATAACTCAGGCCAGAGAGCCTCACCCAACAATTTCTGAATGTGGAAATTAGTTCTCAACACACACCAGGAGGATTGTGTTTATTATCTATAGGGCAACTGTCCAAATCATAACTGTTATCTTAAACTGTTTCACCGCCTAAGTCCTTTTAGACATTTTAGTACACCCAGCTTCTTCAATATCTTTTACTCAAACAGCCTTTAGGCTCTCAAACAAACTCAGCAGTCATGGGATAAGAGGGAAGATTCTCTCATTGTTTCCTGTCTTTTAAAACTGCTATTGATCAGAGGGCAGATTAATGGCCCTTTTTCGCAATGGAGAAAAATAAATAGCAGGGTCTCCCAAGGATCTGTACTGGGATCAGTGCTATTCAACCTATTCATAAACTATCTGGGGAAAAAAGGGATAAAGAGTGAAGTGGCAAAATTTGCAGATGAAACATAAGAACATAAGAACATAAGAAAGGCCGTACTGGGTCAGACCAGAGGTCCATCTAGCCCAGTATCTGTCTACCGACAGTGGCCAGTGCCCAGGTGCCCCAGAGGGAGTGAACCTAACAGGCAATGATCAAGTGATCACTCTCCTGCCATCCGTCTCCATCCTCTGATAAACAGAGGCTAGGGACACCATTCTTAACCCCTTTCTGGCTAATAGCCATTTATGGACTTAGCCACCATGAACTTATCCAGTTCCCTTTTAAATATTGTTATAGTCCCAGCCTTCACAACCTCCTCAGGTAAGGAGTTCCACAAGTTGACTGTGCGTTGTGTGAAGAAGAACTTCCTTTTATTTGTTTTGAACCTGCTACCTATCAGTTTCATTTGGTGACCCCTGGTTCTTGTATTATGGGAGTATTTAAACAACTTTTCCTTGTCCACTTTTTCCACATCAGTCATAATTTTATATACTTCTATCATGTCCCCCCTCAGTCTCCTCTTTTCCAAGCTGAAGAGGCCCAGCCTTTTCAATCGTTCCTCATACGAGGCACTCTCCAAACCCCTAATCATTTTAGTTGCCCTCCTCTGAACCTTTTCTAGTGCTAGAATATCTTTTTTGAGATGAGGAGACCACATCTGTACACAGTATTCGAGATGTGGGCGTACCATGGATTTATATAAGGGCAATAATACATTTGCAGTCTTATTTTCTATCCCCTTTTTAATGATCCCTAACATCCTGTTTGCTTTTTTGACCGCCTCCGCACACTGTACGGACATCTTCAGAGAACTATCCACAATGACTCCAAGATCTTTTTCTTGACTCGTTGTAGCCAAATTAGCCCCCATCATATTATAGGTATAGTTGGGGTTATTTTTTCCAATGTGCATTACTTTACACTTATCCACATTAAATTTCATTTGCCATTTGGATGCCCAATCACTTAGTTTTGTGAGATCTTTTTGAAGTTCTTCACAATCTGCTTTGGTCTTGACTATCTTGAGTAGTTTAGTATCGTCTGCAAACTTAGCTACCTCACTATTTACCCCTTTCTCCAGATCATTTATGAATAAATTGAATAGGACTGGTCCTAGGACCGACCCTTGGGGAACACCACTAGCTACCCTTTTCCAATCTGAGAATTTACCATTTACTCCTACCCTTTGTTCCCTGTCTTTTAACCAGTTCTCAATCCATGAAAGGACCTTCCCTTTTATCCCATGACAACTTAACTTACATAACAGCCTTTGGTGAGGGACCTTGTCAAATGCTTTCTGGAAATCTAAGTACACTATGTCCACTGGATCCCCCCTGTCCACATGTTTGTTAACCCCTTCAAAGAACTCTAATAGATTAGTAAGACACGATTTCCCCTTACAGAAACCATGTTGGCTATTGCTCAACAGTTTATGTTTTTCTATGTGACTGACAATTTTATTCTTAACTATTGTTTCAACTAATTTGCCCGGTACAAAATTTCTCAAGTTCCAAAGGGGTAGCTGTGTTAGTCTAGTCAAAATGGGATTTTCTCCCATGAAAGCTCACGCGATACATAAATCTGTTAGTCTTTAAAAGTGTCACAGGACTCCTTATTTAAAGTTTCTCAAGATAGTTAAGTCCAAAGCAGACTGCTAAGAGTTACCAAGAGATCTCACAAAATGGGTGACTGAGCATCAAAACAGCAAATGAAATTCAATGTTGATAAATGTAAAGTAATGTATATTGGAAAAGTATATAATAATCGTAGCTAACATGAAATAATGGGATTTAAATTACCTGCTACCATTCAAGACAGACTTTGGAGTCACTGTGAATAGTTTTCTGAAAACATCCACTCAGCGTGCAGAATCGGTCAAAAGAGCTAACAAAATGCTAGGACTATTAGGTGAATATCGTAATGCCACTAGATAAACCCATGGTATGCCCACTCATTGAATACCCTGTGCAGATCTGGTTCCTCCATATCAAAAAAGACAGACATTAGAACTCAAAGAGGTACAGAGAAGGGCAACAAAAATGATTAAGGGTATGGAACAGCTTTCACATGAGGAGAGATTAAAAAGGCTGTTCAGCTTGGAAAAGAAGACTGGAGGAGTGGGGGATATGTTAGAGGTCTATAAAATCATGAATAGTGTGGACTAACAGTGACCCCTCTGAAACCTCAATAAGGAAATTCCAAAGGGGTAGCCGTGTTAGCCTATTGCAGAAAGACAACAGAGTCCTGTGGCACTTTTAAAGACTAACAGATTTATTTATCGCATGAGCTTTTGTGGGAGAAAATCCCACTTTGTCAAAGCATCTGACGAAGTGGGATTTTCTCCCAAGAAAGCTCATGCGATAAATAAATCTGTTAGTCTTTAAAAGTGCCACAGGACTCTGTTGTCTTCAATAAGGAAGTTATTTATTCCTCCACATAACATAAGGACCAGGGTCTCCCAATGAAATTCACAGGCAGTAGGTTTAACACAAAACCATAGAAAGTGCTTCTTCAAACAATGCACATTCACAGGAGGCTCTGGTGAAGGCCAAACTGTAATTGGGTTAAAAAAAAAAAAAAAAAAAAAAGCAGTCCATGGGGAACAGATCCATCAATGGCTATCAGTCAAAATGGGCAGGGATGCAACCCCATGTTCTGGATATCCCTAAGCCTCTGACTGCCAGATGCTGGGACTGGACAATAGATGACCACTTGATAATTGGCTGGCTCTGTTCATTCACTCTGAAGAACCTGGCCCTGACCACTGTCAGAAGATGGGGTACTGGGCTAGATAAATCATAGATTTGGCCCAGTATGGCCTTTCTTACACTCTTAATAATCAGTGAGAAACAACCTTTAAGAAAATAACTAAAAAGTACAAATGCAAAACAGTAATTTTTAAAAATAATGATTTAAATCAAGGTTCCCTGTTTGCCAATTTAAATCTTGATTAAAATTGATGATTTAAATTAGTGTTCTAATAAATCAATCCACCCTAGCCAGGAATCAGGCACAGGAAGAAACAAACCAGCATGCAAGGAGGGTATGAAATCTTGAAGTTAATGGGGTTTCTGGTCCTCTGCCCTTCTCAAAAATACAGGAAGGATTTAAATCAACTGCAACTATGTTGTAGAAAAAAAAATTAACAACTTCCATATGTACTATTTAACTTGGTTCTCAGTTTGTTCAACACTTAGTAGTAAGATTAACATCAGGTTAAACTGAATAAGAAAAGGAAACGCACTAATCCCTAGTTAAAATGATCATTTGGGTGTAGTATTTCCTCTTTTAAAGCTCAGAGAATATCCTCAGATATCTGCAAACAATGGCTCTGACTCCTACAGACACCAGTGAATGAGTCCCTCTCAACACGTGAGTAGTGTCTCTGCTGGCTGTCAGTGAGGCTATTCACGCACATGATACTCACATGCAGATCAGAGCTAGAGCATATTATCTGAAAGTAAATCAGGATACAGTCTCTAGCATGTACAGATAAGCTCAACGAGTCAAGAAATCACATGATATTTCTTGATCTGTGTGTGTCATGGCACATTGTCCTAATACATGAAGAAAAGCTTTCTTCTGCAGTTACTGAGTTGGAGAACTTGAAAATGGAAGATTAAAAACGGAATTTATGCAATGTAAAAATAAATCAAGATGCTAATAAGAGCACGATAATGTTCATGTTCATGTGAATTTAGGAGTAAGCATTTAGACTAAGACCCTTGGGCAGGGTCCCATCATTTGGGAGTCCCTGTTAAATGCCGTGCACACATATGGCATGATAGGAGTGGATGCCTTCCAACAATACACAAAAGAAATAGAAAAAGAAAGGGCTCAGTTGTAATAGGTGATCAGTTCCATTTGCTACAGAGGCCATTCCTACCCATTTAATAAGTCAAAGTTGGACAATGGACAAAACCTATTGCCATCATTTTGTCCACCCCACTGGCCAGAGACAGGCATTCCCAACATAGCTCTCCTGCCATTTTGGCCAATCCAATTTTATGCGACTTATCTCTCTGGGACAGCTTTCCTCAAATCAACAGATTTTATAGTCAGGAAAGTTTTACTGATTTTTACTCAACTCTTTCTTGGATCAGCTTTACCCCTTAGTTGTAGCCTCTTCAACTGTACCAAACCAATTCCCCCTGCCGCCTTTGGGTTTACACTCTTCACATATATTTATTGTACACTTAGTCATTAGACCATGCTTAACAGGATATGGTACACATGTTTGATTAGAAAGGGGCTGTGATACATGACAGCTTGAGTGAATTAAGTGCATAAAGCGTCCCGCTCAGATTCACCACAGTAGTTTTCTTGTTAGCCACACACCAAAATCTGAAAAGAAAATATTTCAGCCAAGAAGAGGACTAAAGGATGGTAATAGAATTCATGCCAATCAATATGGTTTTGTGGAAAATACATCTTCTAATCTCATCAAAAAACCCCAAGTGATCAGTTTGACAAGTTTGGTGGATAAGATAACTTGCAGAGAAACACCACACTTAAAACTTTAAATATGGCATTTATCAGTACCGAATGACATTGCGATTAACGGAACTGGCATCATACAAATTCCATGTAGAACACATTAAGTTATTAGAAAATGGCTAGCAGATCTCAATGCAGAATTGTTAATGGAAGATCTCCTTAAGGGAGATTTCTAGATTCTCAGTCCAATAATATTTTTAATCACTGCCCTAGAACAAAAATTATTCCCAAAAAAGTTAAGATCTGAGGACTAATAAATAGTAATGGGGAAAGATCACTTGCACAGAACAACCTGATTTGCTTAGAAAACCAGGCATGATTAAACAGTGAGTTAAATACACAGAGACACGCAAGGTCATAAAGTTAGGACCAAGAATGTAGGCCATGCTGATAGAATGAGGGAATGTACCATGGAAAGCAGCAACCTTATGGACATCTAGTCAGCTGATTGTTAATCATGACTCCTGAGCTCCCAGTGTGATGCAGTAGCCAAAAAACTAACCTAATACCCCAAAGACTATATGAACAGGAAAATAGCTAACAGGAGTAGCGAGACTCTGCATATAGCACAGACAAGACCATCACTTGAATATTGTGCCCAGTTCCTGTGTTCTTGCCTCAAAGAATGCAACACACACACGAGGGTTCAGAGAGTAATTACAAGAATGACTGGAGGTTTTGGAATACATGTCTGATGGAGATCTAAAGAACCTAGATTCAGTTTAAATTGATGTTAAGAGCTGACATGATCGCAGTTTACGTACACTGCAATCAAAGCTGTCACTACAGCCCAAGGACGCAGCCAAGCTAGTGTGATGATGAAGCAACAGAAGCTTGGGCTGCAGTAGCCCCCCCAGGACCCCGGTCACATACTCTAGCTAGCAGCTACAGGTGCAGCAGCCACACTTCTGATTGCAGTGCAGACATAGTGTAAGTATCCAAACAAGAAGATACCCAATAGTGAACACTCGTTATTATGGCAGACAAAAATCACCACAATATCCAGTGGCTTGAAGTTGAAACTAGACAAATTCAAACTGGAACTAAGAATGCAAACTTTTAACAGCAAGAACAACATTGGAACAGCTTATCCAGGCAAACAGAGGATTTGCTCTAGCCTAAGGTCTTTGCACCAAGAGTAGATGTCTTTTTAAAAGCTTCCACGCTAGTCATATCACAAGTTATTGGCCTCGATGCAGAGGTTACAGTGAAATTCTGTGGCCGGCAGTATGGAGAAAGTCAGACTAGATTATCACAATTGTCCCTTCAGGCCTTAAAATCTGTAAAATTTATGACAATCTTCTTGCAGTTGACTGTACATCAAGGGCAACATTATAAAGAAAACCATCATTAGTATGTACCTACTTTGCAATTTTCTTCTGTCGTTCTCTCTGCCTTTGCTGTTCCTTTACTTGTTCTCTCTCAATATCCATGAAGAGACGTCTGTATCTCAGGTACTGATTTTGACGCTGCAGGAAAGAGGACATAGTCGTAAGAGGGAGGTGCAATATACAGAAGGACCTGGAGGTGGCAAGAACCTGGAGGAAGGATTACGTTTGGAGCTCAAATCTCTCCATACGTCACACTGTACAAAAACCAAATAAGCAAAATCCTGTGAAATCCACTCTAGAGTTTACCTGCTGCAGACAATGATTCTGAACACAGAAAACAGATGTCTTATCAGTCATGTTATGCTCATTGCCTATGAGTTTCTGCTTTCTGCTCAAGGAAGAATTAAAATGATTTCACTGCACACGTTCCAGGACTGAGTGTAAGGCAGGGAGAAAGTAATTAGCTGGCGAGAGAAGAGAAGCAAGGTATTTTGCACAATCATGATCTTCATATAAACATCATCTACTGCAGGGGTTCTCAAACTTTCTTCCACAGTGACACACCTTAACAGCAACTGTCTCATGACGCCAGCTACAACAGTTGCTTATGTGGGAAGGTAAGGTATTTATTGGAGCTGCCCAAAATTTTTTCAACCGAAGAACTCCCTCCCTTTCCCCTAATCAGATAATGGTGTTTCACTGAAATCAAAGAGGTTTCACTAGAACATGCCAACTGAAAGAAAAGTTTCTAACCTCTCTGAATGGAAATGGAGAAGTTTGTTCATTTTCTTGTCCTGTTTCAACTTTAAAAAAAATTAAATGTATTAAAATTTGACATTATTGAAATGTTGGTTTCTGTGAAGTATTTCCATCCCATGGTAAATTTTGACTTTTCATCCTGATTAGAAATTAAGAAATTTTTAACTGTCAGACTTTCCCAAAGGACAGAAATTCCATTTTCCTTGATCACCTCTAAATTCTGTTTTTTTCAATGTTATTTTATAATGTAAGTGAGGTGGACCCAGCACCATATGACTAGCCAGCTCCTTGACAACCAGCAGTAAGGGGTCTACAGGTCAGTTTGAGGACCTCTCCCCTCCGAATTGACCCACAGGTGACTACTTGACCATCCGCACCCATAATTCTTCTTCCACTCCCAAGACTCCTACCATAGAATCTTTGAAAGGAGGGACAAACCAGCACAAAGGAGGGCCTGTAGTAAGAAACTAGAATCAAGGATAGGAAGATTTATATTGAAGGGCTGGGGACATTTTCCCCTTCAACACTTTCTATTCCAAATGTGAGACTACACTGTTTCAAGATTAAACCTTTATCTGGTCAGTCTTAGTACATATGAAAAAGCCATGCCATCAACTCCAGGAACAGCTTGAGACTTATTAAGTATTGATGGTTCCATAGGAGAGCTAAACTCCACGTGTTCTATATATGAGAAGTCTTTGCTCTCCCATCCAGAGAATTTAGAGGGAAGGAAAAAACCTCATGGATGTACTAAATGTGGGGAAAACTTCTATCCAAGCTCACATACCAAGCAGATTCATAAGTTTTAAAACTATAAGACCATTAATAGCAACCTTTAACTAGCTGAAAGGGGGTTCCAGGGAGGACAGAGCTAGGTTGTTTTCACTAGTACTAGATGACAGAACTAGGAGCAATGGTCTCAAGTTGCAGTGGGGAAGGTCTAAGGTGGATATTAGGAAACACTTTTTCCCTAGGAGGATGGTGAATCATTGGAATGGGTTCCCTAGGGAAGTGGTAGAATCTCCATCCTTAGAGGTTTTTAAGGTGCACCTTGACAAAGCTCTGATTATGATGATTTAGTTGGAGCTGGTCCTGCTTTGAGCAGGAGGTTGGACTAGATGATTTCCTATGGTCCCTTCCAACCCCAGTTGTCTAGGGATCATCATCTAGTCTAGAGTTCATCTAATCTGATCTCTGGCTTAACAGAGGCCACAGAATTTCATTGAGTAATCTGACAATCAAGCCCCTAACTTCAGGTTGAACTAGCTCATATGGGAAAGAAACCCTATATGCACATACAGTCTGGAAATAGCTTCAGGACAGAGGCCTGCTGAGCACACAAACCTCTGGACATGGCATAGAAACCCAGGTCATTATTCTTCCTTGGAAGGAAACTGCTCCACGTACCTGACCTAACCTAGAAACCAGTTTTTCTTTTATGTGAGGCATTTAATGAATTGCTATTTCCACTCTAACAAACAAGGAGCCCTGTGGCACTTTTAAAGACTAACAAATTTATTTATTGCATGATCTTTTGTGGAAGAAAATCCCATTTCATCAGATACTTTGAAGATGGGGAACTTACAGAATGGGAGGAAATTAAATGCAGGGAAGTGTATGGCATAGGATTAGGTCAGGCTGTAACAGCAAATAAATAAACTTGTTGGTCTATAAAAGTGCCACAGGACTCCTTGTTTGTTTTGCTGAACTAGACTAACATGGCTACCCCTCTGGAATTATTTCCACTCTGTTTAATGTAGAGTCTTCCTGCCATGTAAGCCCTTGCTAAGAGTTGAGATGATTGAACTTGGTGGTCATGAAGCTAGAAATAATGATGTGCCAGATACTGGCAGGTTTGCAATGGAAGACTCAAGGTTCAGGATGTGAATGAGAAAGGACATGGGAAGTTGAGCAGAAGAAGTCAGTAAGCTGAGAGGAAGAAGTCAGAAGGGTTGATAATCAGAAGGGAGAGACCATTTGGAAGCCATGAAGGAAAGAGTCTTTGGATCTCAGGGAGTTCAGTGGTTGTGAAGTAATTGGTAAAAAGTTATTAAAATAATTTAAGAATAAAAGCAAATTGTTTGTCATCGGAAGCTTATGTATAAATGCAAACAGGCCTACAAGTGAAAGAGGAAAATGTTATATTAAAATTAGAGAAAAGTGGAAGGGGATGGGTTGGGAAGCACCTACTAAAATAATTCTATCTTCTGGGTCTTCAAGGGGTCTGTGTCTTCCTAGGTTATCTAGGCTGTAAACTCAGCAAGGCATGGACTATCATGACGTGTCTGGTGCAGCATCAAGCACATAGTCTGTACTTAATAGATGTTATTAAACAGGAAATGATAGCAGGGATCATATCATCCTGTGTGCTGTATAGTACCAAAGGTCCTTGAAGGTCTTCATAAATGCAGTGGTTACAGAATCACTGCATGATCAAATTAGAATGATTTTGTTACAATGTAAGTTCTGCAGGAATTTTGCTGCTCAAATACACAGTAGTGGTATAATAGGTAACTCTGGCGTGTTGCAGACCATAGGAACCAACAGATTTCCCTCTACAGATGGGTACTTAGTTAGCAATGCTGTACTCGGCCTGCTTTGCTGCATATCAGTATTCATAAATGGGAAAATAAGCTTTGCTTGTACTGAAGGCCAGCCCTGGGTGTAAAGGAATGAAAACCTTGCACAGGAGCCAATTCCATCAACAATGATTTGGACCTCAGTAAAGATCCAACAACAGACGAGTATCAACCCCCACCTCACAACTAAAGAGAGCCTAGAAATAAGCCAAACATCAAGAGAACAGAGGTCACCATGATCTGAGGATGCACTCTGTTCCTCTTGGAATGTAGTGGTTCAGTGTGTCTAAGTCTCACGGCAGTGTACACAGCAAGCTAAGTGCTGGAATCCATGCAGGGATTCTCTAACTGAGAATACACAGTTATGGTTCCAATTGTCCAAATGGTTCTATGAATTAAGACTGTGGGTTCACTTAGGGATATTAATATGTACATAGCTATGCCGCCAGCCTCGCTATATCATGCTAGTTTCTGGTGTCATACAGGGAAAAGCAGTGTCCCCTAATGTGCTCTACTCTTGGATATAATGCAGGTACAGAGGCTGAACACATAGTAAGACTTTACACTATTTGACATACTTGTTTCCTGGTTTCTTCTTTGTCTATCCCAGGCCAAAGTACAAGGGGAGTTTGGACATCAGTGTTTAATCCTGAAGATGGGCCAGCAGGGTCAGACTCCTTCATTAATCCATTACAAACCTTAAACAAAACAAAAACAAAAAATACAGGGGAGCAAGACAAGATTCGTCCCTCAACACTTAATAAGCCACAGTGTCAAAAACCTTCTGTTGAGTCTCAGTTTGTAACAGTAATACAGAGTATACAAGCCCAGTGCACCATTCATACGAAACACACACAATATAGGGAATTAACATTGCAAACTAATTGTACTTATGGCACAAAGAAAAGAACATTGGCGACACTGTTACTGTTCAGAAAACATCCGTGTTTCTACAGTCACGCATTTCTAATACTGCCAAATTTGTTTGGGAGAGAAACAAAATAAAAATGTCAGCTTGGAAGAAAACTGAAGAAGTTTTATTCATGACTATATTCAGTTCTGGAAATTGAAGTTGACCCCCTGCATTAGTCCAGAAATTGTTCAATACTCTTACAGAGCTCTGCCCCAAAATACCTAAAGAATCATAGACAACCTGTGGAACTCATTGTCAGGGGTTGTTGCGAAAGCCAAAAAAGAATATGATAAGTTCACAAAGAACAAGTGCATCAATGGCTGTTCGCTAAGATGGTCAGGAACACAACCTCATGCTCTATGTGTTCCTAAATCTCTGACTGCCACAAGCTAGGACGGGATGACGGGATGGATAAAAACAAAATGTCCTGTTCTGCTCATTCCCTTTGAAGCATCTGGTATTAGCCACTGTCAGAAGACAGGATACTGGGGTGGATGGACCACTGGTCTGGCCCACTACAGCTACCCTATGTTTTATGTTACTAAATGTACAGTACATGATTCTTACTGTTTTTCTACATACATGTCTGACTTATTTATAAGCTATTCCGACCGAAATTCGTTAAAATTGAGAGTCTATATTTACAACAAGGACAGAAATCCTTACAAAAGCACTGCCGAAACTGACAAACTAAATGTCTCTATTCTGAATTTCCTGGGTGAAAAATAAGAAATTGAAAACATGTAGCTGCACAGGTAAGGGCCTCAGACATGTTACCTCTGACCTTGTAATGTCACTAGCACTACATTTCTTTTCAACTCCTAGGCCATACACATTGAAAATCTGATCCTGAAAACTTTTACTCATGCAGTTCCCCATCTTCAAGCATCTGACAAAGTGGGATTTTCTCCCACGAAAGCTCATGCGATAAATAAATCTGTTAGTCTTTAAAAGTGCCACAGGACTCTGTTGTCTTTCTACAATAGACTAACGCGGCTACCCCTTTGGAATCTGACTATTATGGATGGGTAAGTCTGTCTTGGAGTTTGCTCCCTTCCCTCCACCCCCACCCCCCAGGCATTACTATAGGAATGCAGCTTTCTGTTTTACTTTGGGTGTGAGTAATACAGTTCACTCCTACTTGAACTCTGAAAGAGGGTCCTGCCACAAATAAATGCCTTTCAGTTCACTCTTGTAGCATATTTATTTGCAAAGTTAAGGCTGCTTTATGCACCAATTCACCTTGTAAAAGCCATTGTTTAAGGACTGCAAAATTGAACTTGGGGGGCATTGAAGGACTCTGGTAGCTGGTAATGGCCATACCACAAAAGCTGTGCAAATACTGCAAAAAGCTATTTGCAAACTGTTCATTATATGTCAAGATTCTTAGCTATGTTCACTACCTTATTAGTTTCACAAATATTTGTACCAATGAATACTTGTTCACAAGGACATTTTCAGGCCATGCAAGTCTCACAAATACTTAGGCAAATGTTTGAACCAAAAAGAACTTGCTCAACTCTCTTGCTTCAATATTTATAATCCAATAACAGATTAAAAAAACCATCATGTATCTAATATAATCACTCCTGGAACAAACAGTAAATACTCAACTAGAGCAAACAATTTACCAGCAACCCATTGGGTGAAATGTTTGCATAAGGTACCAAATTCAAACAAATGCTTACATAAATAAAAACACCAGCTCACTTGCAAACAGAAAAAAAGAAATCCATTCATTAAATATGCTGTCACAGGTGGCTGCACCAGATTCAGAGGGAACATCCAACTCCAGCCCAGACTGGTAGTGATTGAAAAAAAATTAAATATCTAGTTGCTGACTCAAGTGACCAGGCATCCACATCAGAAGAGTCACTAGCAAATGGTACCCTTTGCCATCAAGTTCAGAGAGATCCAAGTAGAAGTCTGAACTCATATGTGGAGCCCAGAGTTCAGATTACGAAGTCATCTGCAGGGCACCACCGCTGCTCAGACAGCAGCTTTTCTGGAACACCAGACTCTGGAGCTGTCTTTCTGGCAACCATGTGACCAGCATGCTTAAAGATCAAAAACCACCTTCACTTAAAGCAAAACAAAGATTAGGGACACCCAGGACTGGCTGACCCTCCACAGGTTCACATCATATCAGCTCTAGAATTTTAGAAGTCTTACTTTTCCAAATTCTAATTTGTAGTATAAATTGTCATCTTGCTCAGTCTGATTTTTGGTTGTTGCCTGGTCTTGTAGTTCAGCTGGAAGGTCATGATGTCCTGCCAGAGGAATTTCCTCAAACTCACCCTCTTCTCCTTGTACTGGAGGTGGTCTCCGGGACACTGGTTTCTGGAGAAACACAAGATTTCATTTTAATTGCACTACAGTGCAGGAGCAGCCCATGAATACAACATACTTGTGAGCTTTGGGTGTAAGAGCAACCTAAGAACACTAGTTCTCTGGGTTGTTGGAGACTAAGCAGATTGTAAAGGGGTCATGGTCAAATTTTTGTAGAGGGGATATGCAAGAAAGAATCTGCACTGGTAGCATAAATGTTGGACAAATCTTAACAGCGCAGAAGTGACTAGCTGGTGGAAATAAAGAAATTGGTCTTCCGTGCTGTGCTTGTCATTTTGGAGTGGCAGGAGATGCAAACATTAAATAGAAGACAATACTTTGCTAATTGCTATTACAGATTCTCTCAATACTTAAAACAGGAGCCCATCTGTGCCAGCCATGATATTTGTGGTACAAATAGGAACGATCTGCGACATTTACAAAGTAACTGGTGGCAAATACAGTGTGCTGTATTTGCAGGTTTGAGTCAAATGGGGCAAGTCAAGGTGTGCAGAGTCTTGGGACCCCCAAGAAGAGAAGATATTTATCCTACAATAACTATGGTTCTTTGATATGTTGCAGTCAAAGTGGTTCCCACTGTAAGTGTATATGAAATCAGAGTTTGTGAATAGCAGTGTCTGTCAGGGTGGTACATGCACTGTTCTTCCTCATGCTCCCACCTGAGGGCACAAAGGTCGGACAGCCACAACCCTCCCTTGGTTCCCCTGCAATTTGAAGCCCAGAGTGGATCCAGACAGATTACAACTCCGCCAGTCAGTTACTGTAGTGTAAGGATCTGATCTCTTTTCTTCAAGAGCATCAGAGTGGATCCCACAGCAGGTGACTGAAAAGCAGTCTCTTCATTGGATGGTGGGAACAAGGAGTTTCAAATAACCATTGAAGCACTGCTCTCCAGAACTCAGTACCTGATCTAGCATTGAGGTCAAGGACATATCTGACGAAGATCAGTGACCTACTCTCCACTGCTGCCATGCAGATCTCAGATACTGCACATTCCTGAAGACATTATCCATGCCCTGGCAGAGTGACCATTGACACTTGGAAAGAAAGGTTTGCCATATACCTTGTTACAAATGGAAATACATTGTGTGTGATCCACTTAGAATCTTTGAAGTGAGATGGCCTGACTTTTTGAAGGGTTGGATGTGGCCTCAGAGGTGAAGAGACTCCCTAAAAGGCATGGTCCTGTCGATACCATGGAGTAAAATTCTGTCTATTAACCCAGATGGATTGAGTTTATTTGTTTTAGTTTCCAGCAGCAAGTAAAGAGAATGCTGAGGAGTTTAGCTGTAGTTGAAGGACAATGATTTGGACATTCACTAAGCCCTATCCTGTTGTCTCTAGCAGTAAGAGACCTGGGAGGGATGTGGCTGCTCCATCCTTGATGCTCAAACACAAGAAGCAGGAGAGGAACAGGGTCCAAGCTGTATTGGTCAGGGCTGTGCTCTCCAAAGCTCAAATCTCACATGCATGAGGTTCATGAGCATTTACAATGGGATCTACAATAACACCCGAAGAACAATGGATTCTAGCGTTTAAGCTGAAAAAACCTAAAATAAGATTTGGTGGATAACTCTTTTATTGAACTAACACACGGAAGTGTTTGAGGCATATCATCAGACTGTGGAAAGCAGAGGTGGTTTTCACAGGAAAGCAGACAGGATATTGATCCAGACTTGATATTTGAAGACACAGTACATCTTAAAGGGCACCTGTGAGAATGATGGGAGATAAAATGCAGACCAAGAGTATCATGGACTCAGGATTTGTTCTACTTTGCTGTTTCTATGGCCGAATGAAGAGTGGGATTCTTGAAACATTGCAGTAGGCCAGACCAATATAGAATGCCTAGTGGTGAGATGTGGGGCACAAGGTTTTATTGGCCTATGTATGTAATACTCATGAGAACTGAAACCTCTGGCACCCCAAAAGAGTGCCAATAAAACATCTGTATTGCTTCACCCTATCATTCATTCTGTACTCAACATGTCTAACAGAAAGCCATGTTCACAAACCATTCAAGTATGATAAGGCAATAGTTAAGCTATTTTTCTAGTAGTTCTGCCATAAAACAAACTCCTTGAGTACCACAAGTCTAATAGTGCACGTCAAGAGAACCCTCTTAATAACCTAGCAGTTTTTTCTCTGCATGAAAATGTGTTAGTTTTAAAAGCCTTCTAAAATAAGTTGGTCTCTTTGGGAAGCTAGAAAAACTCAATCTCCCCCCTCCATTTTCTAACAGTATAAACACCTTGGGGGAAGGGAGGGTTCTTGCGAGGTCCCATAACATCAGACCTTTACCCATCATTTGGGCAGGACAGCCTGTGGCTTGTCTGGAGCCTTAGACTACTGTCATGCTGGGATAGGATCTACACATTTTACAAGGAGGTGTACACAAAGAAATATAGGTCTGAAAGGCTGATTTTTAAAGAAGTCAGCACCTATCTGTCTAGACAGCTAAGTGACGCTGTTTGAAATGCTAGCCCTGGAAGAGGATAAACAAGTAGAAAGACGCTCACAACTTGTGTTGACTCTGCAGGGCAAAAGGAGGTTTCTTTTTCAGAAGTGAAGAGCTCTGCTCCCTGTGTATTCAGGGCTGAAGGGAGAAAGGAATCATCTTCATGGTCATCATTGAGAGCAGAACTGTACTTCAATGGTGGTTGTTTCAGTAAGTTTCTTTTCATGTGGTTTTCAATGGAGCTTGCTTTATTTGAATGAAGAGTAATAAGATGGGAAAGAGAAAGTAACAGGACACTCAGGCACACTACTCTGTACTGTAAAGGCATCTCCTTGGATCCCTCAATCCTGGTGAATATGGGATAACAGCTAATTTTTAGTGGCAACAAGAACCCATTTTGTTTTACCCTTTATTGAAAAGATCCACTGCACTATACCATGTGGTTGGTTGGTTGGACAGGGTTGAGATTGTCACAGGGTACAACGAATAATTCATGATCATTCTACTAGTGGCTGAGCTGTGCCAGCCATTCACTTACATTTCTGGTTGGACTGACACCCCAGATGCCTCCTGGAAGTTCTGGTGGGTCTGCTCCTTTGGGCACAGTTCTGCAAGATGCTAGTCGGCGACGGACCTGTTTCATGGTTTTGCTAAGCTGCCATTAATAAAGAGATCAATTGCTAACAAGTTAACAGTTTAATGGTCATTTGCTGCTACAAATGAGGGAAAGGCCAAAAGTTACAAGATAGAAGACTTCACATCTGAAAGTATATTTTTCATTCAAAGTGGCCAGTGTAATCTTGGCACTTTGCAATGCAGTTCTAGTTGCTTTCCTATTGGAGGTACCATGATGGGCAGCAGTAGGTGCCTTGCCACCCTACCTCAACTCTAATACATGGGAACAACTCTTGGTAAGAGAAAGGGTTTTATTTATGGTCAATTCACCCCTTGATCAGTCTGCTGAGATTACCAGAGATGAGGCCTATTAGTACATGATCACCACAAGTTTGTTTCACATGCCTCAAAGCTGTCAGTCTGACTTTGGTTCCTACTGATCTTGTAAATTTAGGCTGCACTCTTATACTTGACAAGTTCTAGATCCCATTCCAGCTACTCAATCACAGTTGCTATATGACTGGCTCCAAGAAAAAGCTGTGTTTTAGTTAGTCAAAGCAGTCTCAATTGTCATCAGTAAACTGGGCAAGAGAGGGTGGGGGGCTTCACCTCTAAAAATCTGTTGGCAGCCAGTACCAGAAATTGGGTGTCCAACTTGATCCAGCTAATGAGAGTTCTCAAAGTCTTGTGTGCTCATATACATACTGGGACAGACACTGAGAAACATTAGCCCAGAATAGGGGTTCTCAACCTTTTGTCGTGACGCAATTGGCACCATGGTCAACCATTCACAATACAGAAGCCCACAAGCCCTCCTCCACTGAAAGATACAGCTGCTGCCTGCACTTTCAGCAGCAGGACAGCACACACAGCTGGCCCCTCTGCCATTTTAAGAATCCACAGCTAGCAGGACTTTTAGCAGCACTTCAAAAATTGAATGCCCTCCCACCACCAAAAACAAGCTGCCACTAATGGCACTTTCGGTGGTGCTGCACTAAAGAAAAGTCCTCTAGCGGCAGTGTTATGTCTACCCCCACCCCTGCAACACTTGTGTGTCGCAACACAGTGGTTGAGAACTGCTGGCACAGGGTGTTTGTGAGTGTTTCTTTTCTTATTCTTGTTGTTTTGATACAAGCAGGTCCAAAAGCTTATGACAGAAAGATACCATGGGAATTCGAGAGAGCACTGAAACAAAGTCACAGAGCCTGATCCCCCTAAACAAGGGGTGTCAAACATGAGACCCCTGGGCCTGATGTGGCCTGCAAACCTCTTTCATTCAGACTGAGAGAGAGAGAGAGAGAGGTCTTGCATACCAAGTGCTCCACGATGCTGTGAGAATGTCAGGTCTCACCCAGTGCTCTGCAATGTCACATGTGAGACTGCGCTCTGAGAGACCACACTCTCTCCCTAACACAGAGAGAATGTAGTAACACGAAGCACAGTTTCGCATACACAGAGCTCCTCCATCCCATGAGAGTGCCCTGAGATTTCGATTTATGGTATATACGGCCCACCTGAAGTACATTTAAGTCAAATCTGGCCCACCATAGCAAATGAGTTTGACACCCCTGCTCTAAACTTACTGAACTTGGATTGGGAACTGAAGTGTTAAGCTCAAGCACAGCCATGCGAGAAGACATGTAATTTTTTTAAATCGGCAAATACACATCATAAGCATTGTTAACAACTTAAAAAGAAAACAGCCAACCCCCCCCCATGACCCACCCCACACGACATTCGTTATCAGATATGCAAAATGTCAATAAGGAAATGGCTCCATCTAGTGTCTCCTACCCAACGATACACATCAGTCAGGAAGAAGCATTATTTTATGGAGGTTTTACTTCATTTCTATGGAGGTTTTCCACTAGAGGAGAACTCTTAATTAATGATAGATCAAATTTAAGTACATCATCCTCAAGAGGGATATTATTTGTTAGTTTTAATACTCAGATTACTGCTCAATGGTCATGGAACCTCAATAACAAGAATCCAAATAGTTTTCTATATAATAGCTCTGTACTACACCACCAGATGGCACTGACTGTAAACACCATGTAGTCAAATTCCAAAGGGGTAGCCGTGTTAGTCTATTGTAGAAAGACAACAGAGTCTTGTGGCACTTTTAAAGACTAACAGATTTATTAATCGCATGAGCTTTCGTGGGAGAAAATCCCACTTCGTCAGACGCTTTGAAGATAGGAAAGTTACAGAGTGGGAGGAAATTAAATGCAGGGGAGTGTATGACATAGCATCAGGTCAGGCTGTAACAGCAAATCAAAATAGGTGTTAGGATTCAAAACACTGGGGAACAGCACATAGAGGAGGGGGAGGTCAATTCACTTGATGTAATGCGAGAAAAATCCATAGTCCCTGTTTAACCCCAAGACAACTGAGTCAAATTTGCATATAAGTTCGAGTTCTGCAGACTCTCTTTGAAGCTGTGATTTGTTATTCATCTGTTTCAACACAGCTATTAACAAGTCGTCAAGGGAGTGAGCAGGGAGATTAAAGTGTTCCCCTACAGGTTTTGCAGTGTTGCAATTTCTGATGTCAGATTTGTGTCCATTGATTCTTTGGC
>ML685927.1:626637-731281 GCA_007922175.1 Pelusios castaneus | reverse complement strand
GCCAAAGAATCAATGGACACAAATCTGACATCAGAAATTGCAACACTGCAAAACCTGTAGGGGAACACTTTAATCTCCCTGCTCACTCCCTTGACGACTTGTTAATAGCTGTGTTGAAACAGATGAATAACAAATCACAGCTTCAAAGAGAGTCTGCAGAACTTGAACTTATATGCAAATTTGACTCAGTTGTCTTGGGGTTAAACAGGGACTATGGATTTTTCTCGCATTACATCAAGTGAATTGACCTCCCCCTCCTCTATGTGCTGTTCCCCAGTGTTTTGAATCCTAACACCTATTTTGATTTGCTGTTACAGCCTGACCTGATGCTATGTCATACACTCCCCTGCATTTAATTTCCTCCCACTCTGTAACTTTCCTATCTTCAAAGCGTCTGACGAAGTGGGATTTTCTCCCACGAAAGCTCATGCGATTAATAAATCTGTTAGTTTTTAAAAGTGCCATAAGACTCTGTAAAACACCATGACATCCAGTGGATAATAGGTGAAACTGGAGTAAAAAACACATCACTATCTTTTACCTCAGGAGTAGGTAAATGTCATGACTGAGGAGACGTACAAAAGACAGACAGAGAAGTAAAGCATTGTGATGTTTTATTGTAATGCCCTGCCTGTAACACTCAAACTCCCACATGTTCTTCCCTTGTAATCCTAAGAGCCAGAATACTCTGCAAAGGCTTTATGTTCACAATATGCATGTGTTCAACTCATTTCTAAAACAGTGTTTCTGTATTGCAGCTGGGGAAGTTTTGTGCTATTTGTTCCCCAAAATACGTTTTTGTGCTGGGCACATCAAACGGAGGTTGGGAGATTGTTATCACTTACTGTGTTAGCTTGCTGATGGAACATTTGGCTTTGCTTCTCTTTCCTCCCCGCCTCCCAACTGGAAGAAAGCTGCTGCACAGGGATCAAGTTGGTACCAGAACTGCAGATGGCAGACTCTCCATTACTTCGATACAAACATGTATTCCTCTTAGGAGTCAAATGCAGTGCAGAATCTGAACATTGCATCACAACAGAGCTTTCTTTTTCTGCCTGTAGTGATGGGGCGGGGAAGGAAGACAAAAAACAAACAAACAAACAAAAGCCATTCACATGAGTCCAGAACAACCATCTTTCTGAAGTCACTCACTGAATAAATCCGTAGTGCTGACAGTTTGATGACTCTAGTGCTACGTGTGGAATTCTCACTCATGTAGCAAGAGATAGGTAACTTACTAGTAGCAGCTGAATTTTTAAGGTTCCTGCTTAGGTTACAGTGGCTCTGCACTCAAAGGTTGAGTGCATCTGAAGGTTAGTGACCCGTCGTGGATCAGCACATGTGGAGCAAGTTTGTTAGAGGGAATGACAGCGCCAACCTCCCTTTCCTCATTCATCATCTCCTGCCAGAGCTTAAAGATGCACAGAGGTGAGGAAGTACGGATCTTCAGAGGCAAAACCTTTTTCACCTTCTTCCTCTCCTCCTTTGCTGACAAGGTAGGGGAGTGGGGAAGATAGCAAGGACTAGCCCAACACAGTGACACGTAGCTCAGGCAGATTGCAGTCAACAGTGGAACAACCAGAAGGAATGAGCTAGGAAAGTTCTAGAGTACTGCAGGTTGGAACATGCACTTGAAGAGGCTCATATTCAACTACTAGTACCTGAAAGATCCAAAAAAAAAAAAACCCCACCCCCGGGTCGGTTTCCTGCCAGTCACACAAGATGCAAGAGTAGAAATCCTGCCAGGGACAGCTCAGCAATGGTTTTCAACCACAAGGGGGAGCTCCCCTTTGATCTTCCCTAGGACATGGATCTCTGGACATTAAGTCCGTGCATGAGGCCTAGAGTTAAAGCAGTTGTGGAAATAATTGCAAGTTTCCTGACTATTCTCCAATCAAGAGATAAACCTTAAGTTTATTTGAATAGGGCTGACTTCACACAGGAATTTTTGCTTTTACATTTAAATAAGGCTCCTTGTGTGAATTGGAGCAGATACAGGGTGGTGTTAATACAGGTTTGCCCTACCGCTTCACAGGATTTCTGGAGCTGTTGCTTTCTCCTCATCTTGATTTGCCGATTCACTCTCTGCTTCACTTCACCTTGGAAGCGTTTCAGATTTTCCTCTTTTTCTTTTTGTTGCTCCTTTAACTCCTCTTCAACCTGAAATGCTGAAGCCTGGAACAGGTTAAAGCAGAATTTCAAGTTAGTTTTTTGCTATGCAGGTTCACAACAGCTTGGATTCCAGCTTCTCTCTCACTGGGACCTGAACAGAGAACTACAGGCTAACAGAACATCGAAGGAAAAGGAGTTGTATCAATGTTCTAGTTTAGAGAGACACAATTGGCCAAAACTGTGACTTTGTCAGAGTAACAGAGTGTACTGTGAATCTAGGTGGGCTGGGAAGATCATGTTACAAAATGTAAATCTTTACTTCCCCCTTTAAAATGAACAATATGAAAAAGAAAAAGGGCATGTTTAATAAAGCAGCCTCGGGAACAATCTTAGATATGAAATGAAAGATGGAACACATCATAACTTCATTAAATGACCCATTTGTAAAACAAGATAAAAATCTTCTCAAGCTACAGCAACAGTCTTGTACCCAGAACAATGCCATTCTCTGACTTGCATAGGTAGTGGTCATTATACAAGTATTCCAGTTTTCCATTATGCTTTTATGATATGCAAGAATTTTATATCAGGGCATAAGACTGCACCAAATACCTACATTTAACAATGTTGCAACATATATCAGAATCTGTGAAACTTGTGTCCATACCTGAATGCAATATCTAACCTACCTGTGAAATTTATATTCATTTATATTTAAATATGCTAGTAAAAAACAACAAAAATCACAAGGTCATTGCCAATTGGTTTGCTACATGGGTTAGGTTTTAAAAAAAAAAAAAAACAATAAAAGGAACCTCAAAATACCAGCATACCAAAGCCTATTGTTTTCCTGCCTGTCTCCTACCAGAGGAGTATCTTAAAGTGGGCAACTCATTTGCATTGAGATAGCTAGTTGTGTCTGACAGCCCTTGTCCGCTCTAAAGTAGGATTTTGTGCTAGACTGAAAGAACATATTTCAGTTCCCACCTGCCCATAACAACTGTGTCTTTTAGCACAATCAAACTTAACACACTGGAGATAGTGCTGCCTCCCACTTGACTGAGGATGCTACACATTACAAAATGCCCTCTTAAAGCACAGAAGTAGGGGCAAGCATGCAAATGCTAAACAAAGCTGCTATTGCCCATAGCACACTCTTTCACTCAGAGACTCAAAGGTCAGAAGGGACCATCATCATGGCCTTCATTCTTGTCTAACCTCCTACAGGGCACAAAACCTCTTCCATCCACTCCTGCAATAGACCCACAACCTCTAGCTGAGTTACTGAAGTCCTCAAATTATGATTTAAAGATTTCAAATTGCATAGATCCTCCACTTATATTAGTTTAAACCTGCAAGTGACCCATGCTGCAGAGAAAAATGAAAACTGCTTGTGTGTCTGCCACTTTGACTCACAGGAATACTCCTTCCTGACCACAAATATGATGATCAATTAGATCCTGAGCACGCGGGCAAGACCTTCCTGCCAGATACCCAAGAAAATTCTCTGTAGTTATAAGAGCCCTCTCCATCTAGTGTCCCATCACCAACCACTGGAGACATTTGCTGCTATCAGTCACAGCGCAGCTATATGCAATTGTAAGCAGTTTCAACATACCATCCGCTCCATTAACTTATCAAGCTCAGTCAGGTTACGTACTCACTACAGACTTGTCCCGCAATAAAGTTGTTGTGGGACAAGCAAGCATTATAACTATAATGCTTCCCCTGTCCACACCACTCCTTGTAATGAAAAGGAGCGTTCACACACTCCTTTGAATTTTCGTTACAAGGAGTAGTGCACAGTGGGCTCCTATCCCACCATGCACTGCTGCAGCCAGCCTTTGGGTTGGCAACGAGGCTGCTTCCACACACCCCTGTCCCCTCAGGGCTGCCCGGGGGGTTCCCTGCAGCTGCCCAGCCCCACTAGAGCCCCACGGGAGTGGGGGGGGCTGTTCCCCCAGGAGCAGAGCTCAAGTTACAGTCGGCAGCAGAACCGCAGCCCTGAGGAAGCTCTGCAGCAGCCAGACTTCCCCAGGCCAGGGCTCCGAAGCCACCAGCGGCTTGAGCCCCATTGCCGCTGAGAAGCCAGCGCTTTCGGCAGCTGGAGCCCTGCTGCCCTGGGGAAACCTGGGGAAGCCAAGAGCCCTGGCCCCGAGCAGGAGCCACCTGCCTGGGCTTCAGCCCCACAGACTGCTGAGGTGACAGGCAGCTGGGCTCAAGCTGCCCGTGCTTGGGGGCTCCCGCTTGGAAGCCGCCAGCTCGGGTGGCCGGTCCCCCAGAGCCAGCAGGGTTCCTGGTGGCTCCAACAGCAGTGGAGCTCCTGGGCAGGAGCTCTACTACATGTCAATTTCACTGTTCTGCTAGAGCCGTGAAATTGACAAGTATGACAACTCCAGTGACCCGGAGTGGCCTTGATTGGCACCCTGGGACATTTCTGGAGGCTGTCAAAAGTGCAGAGTGTACACACTAGCTCTACCACAGAACAGCTGTTCCGTGATAAGCCTGATCATGCTCGTTTAGGTGGTTTACCTGTTGCGTGGCAAGAGAGCTGTTGCCGTACAACAAGCAAGATTGTAGTATGTACGCTCACAGCCTTATGGGGCGGTAAAGCTCCTTACCACACAATAAAGCTGCGGTGTGTACAAGCCCTCAGTCTTGAAGTCAGTTAGGTTTTTTGCTCCCATTGAAAGGGTGTTCCAGCACTTCACTACTCTGATAGCGAGAAACCATCTAAATTCAAGTCTAAACTTATTGATGGCCAATTTACATCCATTTACTCTTGGTACTTAAATAACTTCTCTCTTAACCACACCCAAATTATTTCAGGAAGTCCCTAATCTCTGCAGCACCCAAGTGAAAACTCTGTGGAAGCTTCAGATAAGTTTTAAGAATGGAGGTTTTATTGAGTTAAATATGAAAATGAAGAGTCTCATCAACGTAGCAACTGCTATGGGAATTATTTTACTGATAGTTACAAAAAACAACTTGTCTCTCTTTTCCAAAGTATCACAAATTGTTGTCTTAATGATTTCTGCACTAACAATCCCTTCATATGAAGGGAATAATCCATGTGTCTCAAATATTATTTCACACTGTTTGCAAACTCAGGAAGACAACACTGCTTTGATTTACATTCAGGTCCCCTTCTTTCGGTTATCTTCACAACTCTGAGTACTAAAAACCAAACTTAATAAAATAAATACTGCAGTAGAATTGCAAAATACAAAAAATCTGCCCATGACTATCACACTTCTGGAAAATAGTAGAGAAATAAGGAGAATAAAGTCAAGGAAGAAATATATAGAAGCTATGATTCAGACCCCAGCTAGGATTCCCACTCAGAAAATCTGTTCCTGGGCTTTCAAAGCTGACAACAGAATAACCAGGAGAAAGTGAACAGAGTAATAGGCAATGCATTCAGACAGGGAACTCACGAAAGCAATGCTCTCCTCCCACTTGCAATCAGCTTGGGCACTCTCCACCCAAACCCCAACAGGGGCCACACTCTGGTTCCTCTCAGCCAGCACCGCCTGGTTCACCGCCATCCACAGACACCTCGCTTTGTTCCCTGCAGGTCGTCTCACCGCCATGCTCCAGGTACATGGCTGTTGCTTCGCAGATGGCAGCACCCCAGCCATAGAGGAATCCTGCCTCTCATTTACAGCCCTGCCCAAAGACAACAAAAACAACTCAAAGGAGAGGTCTATGCAAACCCAGCCTTATGCCTCCCAGATAACTTCCACCAAACCAACCCAGTGCCCCCTGACTGCCAGAAACACCTCTGCCACCTACAAACTGCCCACTGCCCCACTGCCCCCAGCCAGACACATCCCTACTCTGCTGCTACAAAACCAGCCCAGCACCTCCTACCCCGAACAAACATCCCACCCCCCACAAACCAGCCGAGGACTCCTACTCTAACAAAGCCCGGCACCCCCAACCCTCCCTAGACACTCCTGCCCCACCCCCACTCCAGCAAAACCTCCTCAGCACCCCTGCCCACCCCCACAAGCCAGCCCAGCAGCCCCAACCCTCAGACACCCCTGCCCCACTCCCACAAATGGTTTAGCCCAACCCGCCAAACCCAGCTCAGCAGCCCCTGCCCCCACCAGACGTCCCGTCAAGACCCGCCCACCCCCAGGGCAAAATTCAGGCCGAGGCACCGCTACTAACCCCGCCCCCCCCCGCCACTCCCGTACAGACCAGACACCCCGCAAACTCAGAAGCCGCTTCCGCCAACCGCCACTTTGAATCCAGGCGCCGCTTCCGCCCGGAACACGCCCCTTCCGCCACGCCCACTCCAGGACACGCCCCTTCCCATGGCTGGGGAGACGGGGGCCGTTGATAGGGCGGTGCTGTAGCCGCGTGCGCAGGCGTCGTCACGTCCCCGCCTGTGATTGGCAGGGCATCCCCGCCGTGGGGCGGGCGGGTCCCTCTCCCTAGACAGCCGCAGTGCAGGGGGAGTGAGACACTGTTATACAAGCGAGCGGATCTGAGTCCGGCTTTGATGCTCAGCTCATGCCGGCAGCCTAGGCAAGAGCTGGCACCTGGTTTTCCAGCATCCCGGGGCGGCTGAAGGTCTGGAGCAGTGGACTGGGGTTCAAGGAGCAGAAGCTGACTCTTCGGGATTCGGGGGAGGAGCCTTAGCTGTGCCAGTCCGACCACAAGGAGAGGTGGCTTTGGGGCCCTCCAGCCAAAGCCACAAAACCCTTAGCCTGAGGCTGTTGCCCCGTGCAGAAAATTTTAGCCTGAACATTTAAAGTTTGACTAAGTTACAAGCAACTAAAAAGTTCCAAAGGAGTAGCCCTCTTAGTCTAGTTCAGCAAAACAAGTAAGGGAATGGGATCTTCTCCCATGAAAGCTCATGCCATGAATACATTTGTTATTCTTTAAGAGTGCCACAGGACTCCTTGGTTGTTTTAAGCAATGGAAAACAGCATCTGACAGTGGGAAGTGTTGGCAACGTGACTAGTGGACCAATGCCAACAGTCCAGCTGCCTGAGCCCTTTTACCTGGTATTGTTAGCTAGAAGCCTGTGCTACAGTTTTTAAAGTTGTGTAATTTACCAAATGAATAAATAAATAGAGAATATTGGATGATAGTAACTCATGACTCCAAATGATGGCTGAAGATGGCTATAGTCTCCATAAAAAAAGAGCTCTCAGACATGTTTGTGAGCTATGTCCATCGCTTCATGCTGACTCAACAGCCATTCAGGGCTTCAGAGTGACAAGGTGGGTGAGATGATATCTTTTATTGGACCAGCTTCTTGAAAGTTTCCCTCTCATTCACTAACAGAAATTGGTCCAGTAAAAAATACTATCTGGACTGCAGTCACCCAGTTCCCTCAGTTGCTGGAGGGTACTAGGTCTCCTCTGCAGTCTCACTTGGCCAGGAAGACAGTCTTCACTCCCTAATGGTCACCTTGACTGGTGGGCTAGAGACACTTTCTCGTCATTGGGTAGGTGGCTATCTCCTGCCTCTTCACCAGTCAGCTCCAGATTGGCCAAGCTTTCTCCTTTTCTCCCCCCACCTAAGCTTTGCATTGGCTGCAGAGATACAAGGCAGGTCTCACTGGGCCCAAAGGCTCTCTAACGCAGTGGTTCCCAACCACCGTGTCACCACATACTGGAAAGTGTGTCCTGGAGACTTGGAGAAATGGCTGGATTTAGCCTTGGGGAGATGGGCTGCTGTGTCCTGTAGGGTCATGATATTCAGCCAAGCATATCATGACCCGCAAAAGGTTGAGAAACACTGCTTTAACTCCTGATATGCTAGCAGGCAGTTTTTCTGCTTCATCACAGGAAGGTTTCATGTCTCATGAAGATCATAACAGACCATTGTGGAACCCTTATCCCTGCACCAATCTATGCCTTTTATTTTTGTCCACTGATCCAACATTTGTTCAAAAGACAGGCACCTTATCACCTTGAATTTCCATTAAACCTACCTCTAACTCCTGTATTAGGAAGCTACCATAACACAAACAGGTAATTTTGGGTACATTCGAATGATTTGTGATTTTTCCTATTTCACTTCCCTACCCCAAAGAGTCGATCACTTACTCAAGTCAGTGGTCACTTGATCTCACACCCAAGATGATGCAAGCAGCCACTTTCTGTAGTAAACAAACAAAAGGTTTATTAGCTAAGAAAAGGAATTAAGAGGTTAAAGCGGATAAAATACATTAAGAAGAGAGTCCAGGTTTCTAAGTCCAAAACGGTAGCAGAGATGTAGTAATCTAGTTTCCATAAATCTCTCAAGGTTACCCAAAACATTTGGGGATCTCTGTCTTGTTTCTGGAACACTCCCTTCTGAGTGTCCAAATAGTTGAGATACAGGATTGTCCCCTGGATCAATTCTTATAGCTCCATTCTATGGAAAGCAATCTGCCAAGTGTTTTCATTCATAGCACAGGCTCTTCCTTTATTGTGTAACTGCAGACTGAGTCTGTTTATTTCCATTTCCCAAAGGGGTAGCCTAGAACGGTCAGCAAAAAAACAAACAAGGAGTCCTGTGGCACTTTTAAAGACTAACAAATTTATTTATTGCATGGAGCTTTCATGGGAGAAAATCTCACTTCATCAGATACTTTCAAGTGACATAGAACTCCTTGTTTGTTTTATTTCCATTGTCAAACACAATGACCCATACTTTTGAAGAAAGAAACCTTCTTCATTTACATTTCCAAGGCTCCAGTCCCCTTTGAATGGTAAAGGTAATTACAGAGATATACAAAATGCAAATGGTCATGTAAAAGCACACAACAATTCTTCATTAGTTTACATGAAGTTTTTACATCATCTATTAATACTAACACTTCTGATCTAGGGTTAGTTAAGCACAGGGATATACATAATATAATGTGATAGCCACCAACAGGTTACAGATAAGAGAAGACAATATTCACATTTCCTTTAACTTCAATTAACACCTGAGTAAATTAGTACACTTAACTTTTGATTTTCACCCACAAGTGAATTAGCCTATTGCTCTGACCTGAGCTGGCCCATCAGTGTCCCAGCTCCACCTTAACTGTAATCCAGTCTGTATTAGAACCCTGTAGGCTTTCCTGCATGATTATCCAGGTGCTATAAGGCTAAGGTAGCATTCTCTTCCTCCTAGTGTGTCTCCACTTTGTTCCTCTGCTGTATCCTGAATTCCACAGACCCCTCCCTCGGTGATCAGCACCTGAAAGAGAAAACTGATATTCTTGCTTCCCTCTCTTTATGTCAGTACTCAGTCAATTCCCTCCAGTCCGTCCTCATGTACGGTTTCAGCTACATAACATGCAGCCACCAAATCACTACACCTTTTTTATCCTTCTCACAATACTGCAATGCTAATGGCTTCATCTTGTTCATTACATAGTAGTGACCCTCCCAGCTTACCTTCAGCAAGGACTTTTTACCTGAGACATGCCACCCAAGTTCTAGATCTCCCACTTCATACTCCATGCCAGAGGTTTGACCATAACCCTATATTTTTTTAATTTTATTTTTCACTGAACTTCTCTTAAATCAAGGGTTTGCAACCTGCAGCTCTTTGGATGCCCCCTTGCGACTCTGGGCTCTGAGTCCCCCACCACCAGTGGAGGACCCTGTGGGTGGCCTGCTCCTGACTCCGGGCGCCCCCTGCCACCGGGGGATTCTGCAGGCAGCCCACAGCAGGCTCTAGGCTCTCCACCACTATCGGAGACTCTGTGGGGTTTAAAGGAGGGCTGCTCCTGGTTCCAGGTTCCCCGCTCCTCTCCCACCAGGGGACCCTGCAGCAGGCACCCTTGTCCAGCTTCCCCCACCAGGAAGCTACACCCATTTTGGCTCTCAAAACACTTTGTTATTGAAGGAATTTTTTTTTAAAGGCTTTTTTGAGTTGCCAACCCCTGCCCTAAATTAAGCAGATAACATTTCTAAGCTGTGGTTTTATTTTTATATTTAAGCTTTGAATACTGGTATCACAGATGAGACAACTTTTGGCCTGGATGTTAGCAACACTCTGTTTTACTGCCCTTTTTCAGTTCTTTATTCTCTTCTGACTCTCAGCCAGCTATGATAGCAGTACCGTTACTGCTACACATAAATTATTTCTTTTCTGACAGGCAGATATAGCTGTGGTGTTACTCATTTTCTTCTTTGACTTATTGGATATTTTCCCCTTTTTAAAAAAAAAAAAATTATCATCATCCTCTTTAACACTTCCACATTTTAACACTTCTATTATCCAGGGCTGTCTAGCCCCCTCTGAGTTTTTCAGTGTTCATAGAATCATAGAATAATAGGGATGGAAGGGACCTCACGAGGTCATCTAGTCCACCCCCTGCTAAAAAGCAGGACCACTCCCCCTAAATCACCCCAGCCAGGGTTTTGTCTAACCGGGCCTTAAATATCTCCAAAGATGGAGATTCTACCACCTCCCTAGATAGCCCATTCCAATCCTTCACCACCCTCTTAGTGAGAAAGTTTTTCCTAATATCCAAGCTTGACCTCCCCAGCTGTAATTTAAAACCATTGCTCCTTGTTCTGTCCTCTTTTACCATCGAGAACAGCCTAGCTCCCTCCTCTTTCAAGTAGTTGAAGGTTGCTATCAAATCTCCCCTCAGTCTTCTCTTCTGCAGACTAAATAAGCCTAGTTCCTTCAGTCTCTCCTCATAAGTCATGCGCCCCAGCCCCCAATCATTTTTGTTGCCCTCCGCTGAACTCTTTCTAATTTGTCCACATCCTTTTTGTAGTAGGGAGCCCAAAATTGGACACAGTATTCCAGATGCGGACTGACCAGTGCCGAATAAAGGGGAATTATCACATCCCTCAATCTGCTGGCAATACTCCTACTGATGCAGCCTAATATGCCATTGGCCTTTTTGGCAACAAGGGCACACTGTTGGCTCATATTCATCTTCCCATCCACCATAACCCCCAGGTCCTTTTCTACAGCGCTGCTACTTAGCCGATCGGTTCCCAGCCTGTAGCAGTGCATGGGATTTTTCCATCCTAAGTGCAGGACTTTGCACTTGTCTTTGTTGAACCTCATAAGGTTTCTTTTGGCCCAGTGTTCCAATTTGTCCAAGTCTCCCTGGATCCTGTCCCTGCCCTCCAGAGTATCTACCATTCCCCCCAGCTTGGTGTCATCCGTGAACTTACTAATCACACAGTCTACCCCATCATCAAGATCATTAATGAAGATGTTGAACAGAACCGGCCCCAGGACCGACCCCTGGGGCATTCCACTTGTTACCGGTTGCCAACTAGACATCGAGCCATTGATTCCTACCCGCTGAGCCTGTTGACCTAGCCAGTTCTATCCACCTTACAGTCCACTCATCCAACCCATACTTCCTTAACTTGCCGACGAGAATGCTGTGGGAAACCGTATCAAAAGCCTTGCTAAAGTCGAGGTATACCACATCAACGGCTCTTCCCTCATCCACAAATCCAGTCATCTCATCATAGAAAGAGATCAGGTTGGTCGGGCACAATTTGCCCTTGGTGAATCCATGTTGACTGTTCCTGATCACTCTATTTTCCTTCAAGTGTTTCAGGATGGATTCTTTGAGGACCCGCTCCATGATTTTCCCAGGGGTTGAGGTGAGGCTGACCGGTCTGTAGTTCCCTGGATCTTCCTTTTTCCGTTTCTTGAAGATAGGTACTATATTCGCCTTTTTCCAATCCTCTGGGACCTCTCCCATTCACCACGAGTTCCCAAAGATAATGGCCAGCGGCTCTGCAATCACTTCAGCCAACTCCCTCAGCACCCTCGGATGCAGTTCATCTGGCCCCTTGGACTTGTGCACATCCAATTTCTTTAAGTAGTCCCTAACCTGACTTTCCATCACTGAGAGCCACTCTTCTCTCCATTCTGCATTACCCCGTGTAGCCTGGGAGCTGGCCCTCCCTGTGAAGACAAGTAAAAAAAGCATTGAGAACTTCAGCCTTTTCTGCATCATCCACCATGAGGATGCCTGCCCCATTCAGTAAGGGACCTATACCATCCCTGATCCTTTTCTTGTTGCTGACATACTTTCTGCTATCCTTCACATACCTTGCTAGCTGCAACTCCAATTGCCTTTTGGACTTTCTGATTTTATCTCTGCAGTCCCAAGCAATATCTTTATACGCCTCCTTCGTCATCTGTCCAAGCTTCCACTTCTTGTAAGCTTCCCTTTTATGTTTCAGCTCACCGCAGAGTTCTCTGCTAAGCCACGCTGGTCGCCACCCACATTTGCTGTTCTTTCTGCACATCGGAATGTTATCTTCCTGTGCCTTTAACAGGGTTTCTTTAAAATACAGCCAGCTGTCTTGGACACCTTTCCCCTTCAGATCAGCCTCCCAAGGGATCCTGCCCATCAGCTCCCTAAGGGAGCCAAAATCTGCTTTTCTGAAGTCCAGGGTGTGTGTTCAGCTTCTTTCCTTCCTTCCATTGATCAGGATCCTGAACTCTACCATCTCATGGTCGCTGCTGCCCAGGTTGCCATTTACTTCTACTTCCCCGATCAATTCTTCTCTGTTTGTGAGCAATAGGTCTAGAGGTGCAAGGCCCCTAGTTGGTTCCTCCAGCATTTGTACTACGAAGTCGTCCTCAATAGTCTCCAAAAACTTCCTGGATTGCCTGTGCACTGCTGTATTGCCTTCCCAGCTGATGTCAGGATAATTGAAGTCACCCATAAGAACCAGGGCCTGCGATCTGGAAACTTCTGTTAGTTGTCCATAGAATGCCTCATCCACCTCCTCCTTCTGGTCTGACAGTCTGTAGCAGACACCCACCATGACATCCCCCTTGTTGCACTCTCCTCTAAACTTAACTCACGACTTTCAACTGGCTTGTTTCTGCTTTCATAGTGGAGCTCCGAGCAGTCATACAGCTCTTTTACATATAGCGCTACTCCTCCCCCCCTTCTTCCCTGCCTGTCCTTTCTGAACAATTTATATCTGTCCATGGCAGTGCTCCAGTCATGCAAGTTATCCCACCACGTTTCTGTTATTCCAATTATATCATAGTTCTTTGTCTGTGCCAGTACTACCAATTCTTCCTGCTTTTTTCCCAGGCTCCTCGCATTTGTGTACAGACACTTAAAATATCGGTGTTATTAGAGTGTGTGCAAAAGCTCCTATTAACATCACATTCCTTTTCTTTAAATCATTCAGCTTCAGTTTTCTTGTTTCAGGCTTTCAATAACCGCATGGATCGAATCCACTGCCTCTCTAGTGTATGGAGACTGTTATTGGGATGGGGGATCCTATCGCTCCACTCATCTGCATACATATTTCTCCCACATTGGTGTTTAAACTTAGCAAAAACTTCTGCAAGAGGTATACACAGCTCCAAAATTTGAATATTTTTCACAATCTCTCTCCCTCTTAACTTTAAACAGCATGTGAGCCACTGGTCTTCACATGTTCTCATTAGCCTATAAGGTGTTCCACAGCTTGTCTCATCCATGAGCCAGGGAAAGGGCAGAGAAACAAATGAAAGACTACAATACTGGTTGGAATTCCAGTCTGTACCTGGGAAATAAGGCCTTTGTGTGTGACTGAGACTGCCTGGGAGGGGCAAGGCCAAGGCTCCTGTGCGGGACAACAGAGAGAATACCACACAAACAGCTTCCTCCCAGTAAACCCTGTGTGTGGCTTCGTGAACCCTCTTCCGGGGAACTTCCTTCCCAGCCCCGATCTCTTGAGGGAGGGGAATGCCCAGCCTGCACCCACAGGGATCCAGGCATCTCCCAGGCTTGTCTGCCATAAACCTTGTGGGGTCCAGCTCTGAGACGCATTGTGGGAGTACCCAGGGGGTGCCCCGTCTCAGAGCAGCTATGCTGGAATAGCTGGGGTTTCTGTGTACAGTAAACATTGAACATGACAAATGACTAAAGCACTGGAATCCTAAGGCTGTACTGTGCTTCTCAGTGAGTGGCAGGGCTTTGCCAATGCCCTGTTCACGGCTTGGGAAGACAAAGGAGACTCCAGGCTTGGAATAGGGCCTGGTTGGATGCAGGAACTTGGCAACAGGATGGGAGGGAGAGTGGAAGGGGGACTAATTTTAAAGTTCCAGGGCCAAGAGCAACCACAAACTGGACATACAAAGAAAACTAGAGAAAAGAGCCACTCTGTAACTTTGTTTATTCCATTTTCCATTTGCTCCTTGTATAGGCTCAAAAACATCTAGGCTATGTCTACACTTACCAAAGTTAGTTCGAAATAGTTAATTCAAACTAACTAATTCAAACTAATTTTAGTTAGTTCGAATTAACTTAATTCGAACTAGCATGGCCCCACTGGAATTTTAGTTCGAACTCAGCAAGTGCCATGCATGGCACTTGCTGAGTTCCAACTAGTCAGTTGCATTAAGCTCAATGTGCCAGTTAGTTCGAACTAATATGGCCACATTGACTTAATTCGAACTAACTAATTTGAATTAAGGGTTAGTTCAAAAGGTATAATCAAATTTATTAGTTCGAATTAAGGAAGCCCTTAAAAGGACACCACCTAGGTACGCATATTCCCTTTAAGACAGGACAAATCCTTGACCTGTTTTTCTTAGGCACACATCAGGTCATTTGGTTTTGCTGAAAGTTGCTCTGCAAAGCACCAGTAACTGCTGGCTGCACTACGGATGGGCTAAGACAGGGCAATCAATGGCTTATGACTCAGATAACCTGGGTTCAGTTCCTCACTCAACAGCAGATGGTGTGTGAGAGACAAATCACATATCTACCCTGTGCTTCATTCCCCATCTATAAGGTAGAACTAGCACTCCTTGGGAGGATAAAGCCATTTACGTGCTGAGAGGTGCTCTGATACTGTGGGTATGTGAGGCCCAGACAGAGAGCAGGTTTTACACAAATTTCCCCATTAACAAATGGTTATCCCTGCTGGAACATAAACAGAGGGAATCACACCAGCAGCAAGAGACGCTGAGCTCCCCACCCCTTCCCTAGGGCTTTGTCACTAAGTGTGTGAGTCTGCACCACAAGGCAGTGTTCTACAGAACAGTATATTATTCAGAGTTTCTAAGGCTAGGATCACTATGATCATCTAGGCCATTTTCAAACTTAGGGTAGGGACCCAGTACCGGGTTGCAGACCCTCAGGCACTGAGTCATGGCACCCCCTGCTGCTGCCGCCACCAAAAGACGGGAATGCATTGCTCAAAGATGTAATTGTTGGGTTGCACACAAATTATTTTTTTCAACTGGGTCCTAAGAAAAAAGTTTGAAAACCACTGATCTAGTCTTGCGGTTCCCAACCTGTGGTCTGTGGACCACTGGTGGTCCATGAGGCTACTGCAGGCGGTCAATCCGGGGGAAGATAATGTAATAATATAATCCTATGTACCACTTATGTATCATATTTTATGTTACATTATTATTTGCAATGTAATTTGCTTCAGAAACCTCCTTGTGTAATATAACATTATCTTGATATCTGCAAAACAATATCAGCCTTCTCATTAGGTAAATGTTATCTTTTTCCCCACTGGTAGGTCTACTGCAGATAAAAGTACAGTGACAAGTGCAATATGTTTGAGAGTGAGCATTATAAGTTATTAGAAATAGCTGCATTTTTAATACCCTTTGCTATATAAGTTTGACTCTCATCAGCCATGGGCTGTGCTAAAAAGGTTTAAAATGGCTTGCTTATGTGGTGGTCTGCGAAAGCTTTCAAAGACAATGTAGTTGTCTGCGTAAAGGAAAAGGTTGGGAACCACTGATCTAGTCTGACTTCCTAGATAACACAGGCCAGAGACGCCTCTCCGCCCCGAACAATAATTCTTAGAGCAGATCTTTTAGACAAACATCCCATTTTGATTTAAATTAATCAATGATGAAGAATCCACCAGCACAACCCTTGGGAAATTGTTTTAATAGTTAATGATCCTCTCTGCCAAAAACATATGCCTTATTTCCAGTTTGAATGTGTTTAACTTCAGCTTCCAGCCACTGGATCATGTTCCACTTTTCTCTCCTAGATTGAAGAGCTTCTTATTAAATTTAAGTACCACATAGGAACTGTGGCAAAATGACAGTTCTCCTGCAGTGGGTTTCACACCCTTAAGTCTAGTCGGTCAGGGTGGCCCCAATGTCTTTGATATTTTACCGCTTGGGGTGCTTGCATTGGCACAGCTCCTGGGAAAGGAGTGGGGGGGGGAGATCCAGGCCCACCACCTACTCTGGGTCCCAGCCCAGGGGCCCTAAAGGTTGCAGCTATGTGCTGCTGACAGAGTCCCAGTTGACAGGTCTTTCCCCTGGGCTGTCTTCCCCCTCTGCCCCTTTGGTTCTTTGCACCCAGTCTCCCCTTAGGCTAGTTTTCCTTTCTCAGCCCTCTGTCTCTGCCTGTACTTTTCTTTTCTAGCTCAGCTACCTTCTGCAAGCTCTTCTGCTCAGCATTACCCTCCTACTCTTTCTCCAGCTTGAGAACCTTATGTTTGGGCAGGGAGGCTTTTATCAGGCACCTGGCTGCTTCTTAATTGATCTCAGGTGCTCCCAATTAACGTGCAGTAACCCTGGCTAGTCAGTAGGGAACAAAGCCTTCAATATTCTGGGGCTTACATATCTCCCATCTTCTACTCTAGAGGTCCCTCCTCTCAGTCCTGGCCCTCTGGGGCTCTTCGTCGGGCCCCGGCCTCGCAAGCCACCCCGGCCGCCCCATGCCCCCAGCTGGCTGCTGAGTTTGCAGCCGGCCTGTTTCCGAACTGCGCCCCGTAAATATCTGTACACACTCATGCTCCATACCATCCACTTCCTCGCCCTCATGTCCCACCCCGATACAAAATGGCAGGACCTAATTCCACCTGTGGAGGGCGAGGACCCCTGGTGGGCCAGTCTGTACGCCACCTTGACCCCGCAGCCCGCCGGGGACATCCGTTGGCAGCTCCTCCATGGAGCCATGAGCACAGGCGTGTACCTGGCGCGGTTCATCCCACATCCCGACACCTGCCCCTTTTGCAGTGTGAGGGAGACCCTGTCGCATGTCTACCTGGAATGTGCCAGGTTGCAGCCCCTTTTCCGGCTCCTCCAGAACCTCTTACTGAGGTTCTGGCTGCACTTTTCCCCACCCATCCTTTTATATGCACTCCCTATCTGTGGCCCCACAAAGTCGCAGGACGTCCTCACCAACCTCCTCCTGGCCTACGCCCAGGCCGCTATCTATAAAACCAGGGAGAGGAGGTTGGCTGAGGGGGGTGTCTGTGACTGTGGGGCCTATTTCCGGTCCCTTATCCATTCATGAATCCGAGCAGAGTTCCTCTGGGCAGCATCCACTAGCTCCCTCGATACCTTCCGGGAGCAGTGGGCGCTGTCCGGGGGTCTCTGTTCTGTGTCCCCTTCTGAGTCCCTCATTTTGAACCTTTGACCTCCACACCCATTCCTGGTGTTTCATTAGTTGTCCCCCGAGCTCTGTTGAAGCTGGGTCTAGTGCTTCCTCCCCTTAGGCTGGGGGAGGAATTTTAGCAGTGGGTGGGCTTGTGCCCACCCACTTCCCGGTTCTTCAAATAGGATCCACTTCCTTGCCCTCGTGTCCTGCCCCGATACGAAATGGCAGGACCTGATCTCACCAGTGGAGGGCGAAGATCCCTGGTGGGCCAGCTTATACGCAATCCTGACCCCGTGGCCCGCCAGGGATATCAGTTGGTGGCTCCTTCATGGAGCCGTGAGCATGGGCTTGTACCTGGCGCGGTTCACCACTTGCCCCGACGCTTGCCCCTTCTGCGGTGTGAGGGAGACTCTGTTTAGATTTGACAGCAGGCTACATAATTCTGGGCTTTTTGGCTCATGTCTGCACTGCATGGGTATCCACACCTGGCACCCACTAAACTCCCAAAATGCCATCCTACCATGCACTGGGCTCACCCTAGAACCTGGGATGGATTCCCTGGAGACAGAAGTTTTTGAGAGCAGAGGCTGAGGTGAAAGTGCAGGAAGACATTGCAATCCTGAATTTTCAGTCTTTGCTGGCTTTGGACGGTCAGACATGAGAAGGGTGCGGCAGAGGGAAAGAGAAGTGGCTTGCTAAAAGGACATTTGTCCACTGGACTTTCATATTGCAAGGTGGAAAACTCAGGCAGAGGACACTGCCCAGGATAGTGTGGAGTAGGTATTTACTTCAGGTTTGCACACTTGTGAATCATGATGTTTTTCCAAATGAATGCTGGGTTTCCTCTCCCTTTTAATAAAAGTTTTCTTTCATTATCCACCAACTCAGTGCTTGTGAGTGAGGAAGTGTAGCCTCTTAGAGATGCCCAGGTTGGGTGTTTAGATTTCTCAGATTTCTAAGCGGGGTCTAGAGCTGGTTTGGTTTTGTAATGTAATGTAGATTCCCAGCCCTTACTGATCCTGACACTGCCTGGAAGAAGAGATCCAGTATGGATCATCCACTGATGGCAACAATGTAGGGCTGGAGAAGCCGAAAGAAAAGGTGTTGGAGGGAATCTCAACAAACATCCTTCTACCTGAAATGCTCTAAGTGGGTAGCAGATAGTGTTCTCCATCATCAGAGAAGGAGAAATTTCCTTTATGAGGAACACAGTGTACCTGTTAAGGGATATCTACACCCTGTTTACTGGAGGTGTTCCTCTAAAGCAGCAGCCATTCCCATCTTTTCCTGCCAGTCCACTTCCTATAAAAATGTCTGGTTTAATGACCCTCAAGAGAGCTGACCATCTGAGCCATCAGAGCAGAGATTTTTATGATCCAAAGAGCCAGTGAAGCTTGGCAAACTTCACGGTTGCCACAAAGAACACAACTCCTTTAAAACAATGCTAAGTGTCTGGCTTGAACCTCAGAGGTCAGGAAATGCAAATGTCCTGCATAATTATCCTGTTGGTGCATTTCAGGAAGAACTGCACATACGGTGCAGTGGGCGCTGCACTCCCAGGGAGTGAACTAATGGCATTGTCAGCTGGAATTCAGAAGCTCCTTGTTTTCAGCAGTTTAAGTCAGGCCTTTTTTGATACTTTGTGTTTGAAGATTTGGGAATATTGTTCATTATTTCTCCGTCCTGGCAGCTAATCCCCTGAAGCTGCGGATGTAGGGTTCATGAAAACAGAAAATGTCAGGTCTGACCAAAAGAAAAGAGAAACTCAGCAACACACAGAGCTCTGTCTATTCAAAGAGGAGTTGGCAGGGCTGAGCGGTGGCAGAACAACTCCAAGCGGTACTGAGGGACGTGCCCAGAGTGGACAAATCATGTTAATTGTCTGCGAGAGGGACCTAAAACTAAACCCAAAATGAAGAGAGAAAGGGAAGCCTTGTCCAGAGTTCCTCATGCTCCAGGTTTTGTGCGCTTAGTGTGCCTTTTTCTAATCCACACAGGTAGGAAAACAAACCTTTTTAAAGAATCTGGGAAGGGGGAGAGGGTTGTGCGTTGTGAGGTGGGAAGAAGGGGGTGAGGTGAGACCTTGGAGTTGAATGCCCTTCGTGAGCCCGCTTAGCCCCTACACAAGCAGGGGATATTCATTCATGCAACAGCCTTGAATACCGTTTTTTCCCCTCCCAGAGCAGGCCTCTCTCTGGCTTTGGGCAAGGATTGTTTCAGCCGCATTTCAATGGAATGAGAAAGAATTAGTGAGCGGTTTCTGATGGAAAGGATTATTTATCTGTGCCTCTGAAATCAGACACTCTGTGAACTGCGCCCGTTGAGTGTTTATTTTGTCTGAATGAGTTGCAGAAGCAGGACAGTTTGATGTTGTGAGTTAATCTAACACCCTCTATTGGAAAGACAACTGAAATAAGTTAAGAGCTCCATAATTCCCCTGTGTTTAATGCAAATCTAAGGTCTGGAGGTGCTGGAAAGTTCTAACAACATTTATGTAGTTCGTGCCACAAACGCTGGCCATATTTTTTTACTCAAGCCCTAAGAATGTAAAAGAGACTGTATAACATTTGGAAAATAGCTGATTCCTGATATTAGTGTAGAAATACCATAAAAGTAGTTTATTTAAAAACCGGGCTCCTGCACAAAATCATCTACGTTTGACTGACTTCCCAACTCCCAAGAGGACTGAACGGAAGCTGTGGGCGAACCTGCAGTCTGATATAACCAACTGCTGCAGGGAAGAATTGTCTTCCATGTCCCTGTTTCTTGTGACAGCCCACTCATGCAGATGCTCTCTGGCATCTGGGCTTTCCTGCTAGAGGCTGCTTTTTAGTTTCTCCTTGAATTTACCTTTGAAAATGTCTGCTTTGGTAGCATGCTGTATTGGCACTAATCCAAGCCAATCTAGTTGCAGACTTTGCCCAGTAGCTGATTAGCTGTGAGTACTCCAGTGTTACACTCAGCAGCTATGGCTTGCGCAGCAAGCAAATTTGAAAGAGTTTGTCCCAGTCTTTTCAGCTGCTCGGGGCTGAATGAAGATGATTCGTGTACAACGGTGTGTGCTGGGGTGTGTTTTTTTGTTTTGTTTTTTGGCTTGTATGTTCAGGTAGCTCTGAGACCAACATAGTAATGCCGACTGGTCAGGTGCAAAAAATGAGAGGCCTCCTAGAAGGAGATGTACACATTCTGTCTGACAGAGAACCTGAGGCAAATACTAGGGATGTTAAACATACCTGCTCTTTCCATGGCTGTCTTTCCTCGCCCTGTCCCAACACCATTGAGCCTGGTTACATCTGAAAGGGCATCGGCAGAAAGAGCACAGCAAAGTGTCCAATGACAGGTCGAATTATATTGCCAGCAACTCTTTGCCTAAGGCACTGCCACTTGATTGTCATTGTCTTTGTCGAGCGGGTGTGTTTCTAGTCAGGCCTGCAGGGATTGGCTACCGGCCCTCCACTGTTTAGCATATTTATCAATAATGTGGAAGAAAACATAAAAACGTCATGGATAAAATTTGCAGTTGACACATGAATTTGGGGTGTGGTAAATAATGAAGAGGATAGATCACTGAGACAGGGCCATCTAGATTGCTTGGTAAACAGAGCTCAAGCAAACAATGATATGTGTTTTAAAAAAGATAACTGTAAATGTACACATCTAGGACAAAGAATGTAGGCAGTACTTACAGGATGGGCCTGGGGGACTTTATCCTGGGAAGCAGTGACTCTGAACAAGACTTGGAGGTTGTGATGGATAATCAGCTGAACATGCCCTCCCAATGTGATGTTGTGGCCAAAAAGGATGATGAAATCTTTGGATGCTTAAACAGGGGAATCCTGAGTAGGCGTACTCTCTTTCACCAACAGAAGTTGGTCCAGTAAAAGACATTACCTCCCCCACTGTGTCTTTCTGTAAGTAGAACAGATTTATTTATCGCATGAGTCTTTAAAAGTGCCACAGGACTCTGTTGTCTTTCTACAATAGACTAACACGGCTCCCCCTTTGGAATTTGTCTGTAAGTAGAGAGGTTAGTTTACCTCTGTATTTGGCACTACTGTTGTTGCTGGAATGCTGTGATCAGTATTGCTGCCCACAATTCAAAATTGAAAAAGGTTCAGAGAAGACTCCTGAGAATGATGAAAGGATTTGAAAAAATGCCTTTCAGAGATACTCAAGGAGCTCAATCTGTTGAATTTAATAAAGAGAAGGTTAAGGGGTGACTTTATTACATGCTATAAGTACCTACTTGGGGAATCAGAATAGGATTTTCAATTCAGCAGAGATATGTGTAACAGGATTCAATCACTGGAAACTGAAGTTAGAGAAATTCCACTGGAAATAGAATGTCAGTTGTCAACAATGAGGCTAATTAGCCATAGGAACAATTTACCAAGTGTAGTGATGGATTCTTCATAACTGGAAAATTTCAAGTGGAGATTGGATGTTTTTCTAAAAAAAATTGACAGGTTCTATTTCCATAAACCCATGTTGATTGGCATCAATTATGTTACTCTCCCGTAGTTCTATTACTCAAGTCCCATATTAGCTGCTCCATTATCTTGCCTGGGACCGATGTCAGACTGACAGCCCTATAATTATCTGGATCATCTTAACTTCTGCAGCTGCTTTTAACATCTGTTTGAGATCTGTGTGAAATGGACAGTGTGTTATCATCATATAATATGACTACATCATATGTTTTTCCTCTACTACAGAACATAAATATTTACTGAACACTTCTTCACTTTTTCCATTATTATTGATAGTTCTACCTGTTCTATCTGGTAATGGACCAGTGAAATTGTTAGGATTCTTTTAGTTCTTAAATATAAATAAAAACTTCTCCTTTATTGTCCTTATCTTTGCTGGCTATAGATTTTGCCTTGTGTACCTTTTGCTTCCCTTATCAATTTTGCACAATTCATTGTTTCTGATGTTATTAATTACTATCAATTCTTCCTATTTTATCATTTGTTAAATATTATATTAATAATTATTATTTTTAGAGCTGCCTTCACTTCCCCTCTAATCCAGGTCATTTTTTTAACCAACACAGCCTTCCTCAGTTGTGGAATTTTGGCTTTTGAGGCTTCTAGCAAGATGAGACAATTTCCAATAATTATTTACATTGTTCTGATTAAATTCTCCCTTCCAACTGATTTGACGCTTAATTTTGTTTCCAGTTTTCTAAAGCATCAAATATATAAATCTGCTGTTCTAGGTTCTTTCAGCACAGTCACGAAGAGGTGTTGCACTCTTTGATGGCACCACTCAGTATGAACAACCATTGAACAACCCAGCAGGAAAGACTCACTCAGCCCCTTCAGTAGGGCATTCAGGGAGGTTGGGCCAGTAAATGCATGTTTTTGGGACAGACCCGGCTCTTTACCCTGTAAGGTTTCAGGGAATACTTATTGATTTTGGACTGTTACAAATACATACATTTGGAGGAGGAAGAGGTGTGCAAAATGTTGCCCTGACTCCCAATTTCCCAAGAGTGGAGTTGCTCCAGGCCCAACAGAGTCCTTGCGTATTACTGAAGCCAGAGCACAGCAGAGCTAGGTGTCCTGCTGACTCCAGTATCTCACTGAGGCTTTTTTTTGGGAAGGTTACCCTGTTCTTTCACCAGCACAACCCAGCAATGCTGGGATCTGAGAGAGGGACTGAACTCAGCCTTTGATGGCCAGGTGGAGAATTTTTATACGTTTGATTATTTAAAAATATTATTTTTGATGTGGAACACTTTGTTCTTCCCGTGCGGAAACGAAACAAAAAAGGACAGCAACACATGTACTGGGACTAATATAGCCGAGCCTCGCTTTTAAAGGCTGATGGCCCAGTGTGTCAGAGCCCATTATCCACTCTGTGTCACTGCTAGGATGCCAGTCTTCACCTCTCCTCCCTGCTGCTTGAAGAGACATAGCAGCTATTCAGAATTCAGGGTTTGCTGCAAAGAACACTGCTCACTCTTATAGTTAAACTTGGGGAAAGAAAGGGATAGCCATGCCTCAGAGGGGCCGGGCTAATGAGAGAACCGGGCCCCACGTTCACAGGTGGCATAATGGATCGGGTGGTAGGTCGTCTGGGCCAACAGGCTTTGTGTGCTTTCCAGGGCAGATAGCGCTTTTACTTACTGATGTAAGGCATGTAAACGGCACATTATCACAATCAGGGCATGGGTGGGCTAACTTAGGGATTAGAGCAGGAGCTTGGCATCAGGTTGGGTCACATACCAGGCAGCCAGCATCTGAGTCAATCCAGAGGGCAAAACCCTGAGTCAGGTCTCAGGCAGGGTCAAGGAAGCAGCAGCAGCTGCTGCAGAGAAACCATCCTTGCAGAGAGAACCCAGTCACAGACAACCTTGTGTCCCTGCGCCTGGGGTAGGTAGCTGGGAACCAGGCAGAGCCCCCAGGATTCCACCAATCAGGCCCCTGCATTGGTGTCTGCTGCCAGCACTGGTTCCTACTCTGGTGAGCAAGGACCAGGTCAGTGGGTAGCAGGTCAGAGCTGACTAGCACCCAAGAGCCCCGTGGCCCAGCATTTAAACCCATGAGCCCCGGCACACAGCTGATGGCCCGTGGTTACGTGTCACCAAAAGAAGAGCAGCTGGTCTGTGTCAGGACCGGCCTGCCAACAACCAGACATTCACTGGCCCTTCCTTATTGTTAATTCTGAATGATGAGGGGCAGAGCCCACCCCCACAGGCAGAACATCCCCACAACTCTCGCCCTGGAGCAACCCAGCTCCAGAGCTTCTCAAGTACTCTCTATTCTCACTCAGCTTCCCCCACTTCCCACAGAGGGAACCTTTCTCAGCTAAGACCCACATCATTCCATGGCATGGTTTCTTTGTAATCTCTGCCCTGGCCAGGCGGGATTAAGGTAATCCAGGACACCAGGAACTACATGACTTTTTGAGGGGTGATGACATGTACCCACTTTACCTCCAGAGAGGCAGGCACGGTGGCATGGGGCCCCCTCCTGCCCCTGGAGAAGCAACAGGTCCCACTTACCCCAAGAGCAACAGGGGTCCCATCTTCTGCCCAGACAGGTGAAGCTGGCAGCAAGGAGGAGCCAGAATACTTACCCCAAAAGCTGAATTGTATCTGCTTGGCTGGATAGAGGGCAAGGCCTGACACACTGGCCCTGCTAGTGTGGGGTTGTCGGGTCTTCCAAAGCAGTGGGCCTTGAGTTTAGGATCCCCCTAGGATACACTCTAGTGTTTCAGCCTCTCTGCAGACTCAGGTCTCCCCCAGCAAAATCCGGGATCGACATGTTCTGTCCCAGATAATATAACTGATGGAGGGAACTACCTAGTAGAACATACCTGCCTCCATGAGTGCTGGAAGTGCAGCTGCTGGCACTGTAGGCTTAGTTTAGCATTTCTCAGCCTTTCCAGGTGGGTTGCCCTCATTAGTCAAAAACATCCATGTCACCCTCCCTGCGCCTTTTTCTGTAAGTATAAAACCCATACCCATGCTAATAATGCTGAGGGACGGTAAGGTGGGTTTCAGAGATCTCTTGACCTTCAAGGGTCACATTGTGTGGGAATGGGGGAACAGATGCTCTTTGCTGTAGATTGGAATAATGTTTTCAACACTAGCTGGCCACCCCCCGCCCTGAATTAGAAGCCCTGGCCTAGCACACACTATAACCTTCACTGCAATTACACCAGCCGTTCCTTTCACCTGGTTTCTTTGGCTATGTCTACACTAGGAAAAGTTAGGTCGACTTTGTTAAATCGACTTAATAAGGTCGACTTTAAGTTGACTTAAAGTCGACCTTATTAAGTCGACTTAACAAAGTTGTGTCCATGGATGTGGACTAAGTCCACTTTGTTAAGTCGACCTAACTGCCCTTAGGTCGACTTAACAAAGTGGACTTTAGCGTCCACACTGGGCTTAGGTCGACCTAAAGAAGGGTTAGGTCGACCTAAGGAGGGTTAGGTCGACCTACCCAGCAGTTCTTAGTAAGTCGACTTAAACTTTCATTAGGTCAACTCAAGGAATTTCTTAAATCAACTTAATGAAAGTCTGGTGTAGACGTGGCTTTGTTTAAATCGACTTAAGCCTCCTTAAGTCGACTTAATTTGCCAGTGTAGACATAGCCTTTGGTTTTCTTTTGAAATTAGTGTCTTTTTAATTTCATCATTTTTTCCCTTGTTCTGGTGGGAAGGGATGTGTTGGAGAGCACAGATTAGGCCTCAGTTTTTTATAACTCTTCCTCATACTGTACCTCACTGAGCCACTTTCACATGAGAACTCACTTGGTATCTGAAAACCTGCATCAGGACTGAGCCCCAGTGCCTCTGCTGCCTCCAGGGCCCTGGCTTCTCCCTGCCCCCAATTAATCAGTCAAACTCTGCCTATGCGTGAAGCTAAGGGATAGAGAAGATTTAGGGGAGCCACTGTTTTCTTTCTTCTACCAAAGTTCCTTGTTCAGTGTGAGAGGCAAGCAACAACTTCCATGGTAATGCCAGCCCCAAGAATTTAAAAATCAGAAGTCAGGGCCCAAAAAATCATGAGCTGTGTAAAATAACCAGTAGTAGGTTCCTTTCATTTCCCTTCTGGAGTCACACTTCCAGTCTTTTCTCTGACACAGGAGAGAGAAACAAAAATTGAAAGAAATGAAAGCAGAGATTCTCATGTCATCACAGGACTCCAGTTGTGTGTCTACATTGGCAACTTAGGTCAGGAGGCTTAAGTCTACCTAAACGAAGCCACGTCCACACTGGGCTTTTATTAAGTCGACTTAAAGCCAGTGTGGATGGGGATTAGCACCTAAATCAACCTTATTAAGTCGACTTAACAAAGTTGACTTAACTTTTCTAGTGTAGACATAGCCCAGGAGCTGAGGTTTCACGAAAATCACCCAGATTTGGGGTAAACTGGAGAGCGCTGTTCACATTACTGGATGATTCACTCCAGTTGTCAGTGACAGCTCTCAGAGCCCTCAGCCCAAGGCAGGCAGGGCCATTTCCACTCGTTGGGGAGCCCAGAGGTGAGGCACAGAGAGTCTGATGTTCTATTGAACTCATTCTCCACCTCAGAAGGTGCTATGGGGATGCACTATGGCTATGTCTACACTAGAAAAGTTAAGTCGACTTTAAGTCAACTTAATAAGGTCACTTTAAGTCGACTTAAAGTCAACATTATTAAGTTGATTTAACAAAGTCAACTTAACTTTTCTAGTGTAGACATACCCCTTGTCGATCTTATTAAGTTAACTTAACGCTTTAAGTCAACTTAATACGGTCAATTTAGGCGCTAATACCCGTCCACACTGACTTTAAGTTGACTTAAGGAGTTGACTTAAGGCTTAAGTCAACCTAAAACCAGGTGTTATTAAGTCGACTTAAGTGTCCTTAAGTCGACTTAAGGAAAGCCCAGTGTGGACGTGGCTTTGTTTAGGTCAACTTAAGCCTCCTTAAGTCGATCTAAGTTGCCAGTATAGACGCACCCTGTACGTGCAGAGCGAGGGTCGATCTACAGAACAAGGGAGCACAGGAAAATCTCCTATAATTCCTTGGCAGAAAGATGCAGGAGAAGAATGCAGCTCCTGTGGCTGCTAGGCCCCAGCTGAAACTGTGGACGTAGTTGGGGAGGGTGTTGTCCCCCAAAACGGCAAGGCTCAGGCCTGCACTGAGCCACACTGCTCCCCAACCAGCATGGAGCACCTCACTATCTCCCATCTGTCCTTGGTGCCCAGAGCCTCCAGACCCTGTGTCATCAGTGCGAGAGTTAATTGTGTTACACAGTGTGCTATCAGGCTCTCTGTGGTTCACAGAGTGATCCCCGGGAAATGCTGCCAGCAGAGCAGCCAGTGACTGGCCCCTGTCATTGGTAAACTCTCCAGCTCCTGTCTCCAGGCTGGATCATGGAACCATGTCCCTTGTAAGGCCAGGCTCAGCCCTGCTCTGCCCGTGCTCTGCATCTAAATCACTGCTGTGAAAGGCAATCTCTGCGGGTTACCAGGCTATTTCAATGTGGACAGGTTCAGAGACCTGTTATTCAGGTTCACTGCCATATAACAGAAAAGATTAGGTGCTCCAAATACATTTCTTTCATGGCTGCCGACTGAGCAAAGTTTGGGTGCTGATCTGTGGAGAAAGGGCCTTTCTCAGTAATACCACTGGACTTTTCTCAGGCCCAGCTGATGCTCAGCCCACCCTGCTGCCTTTCTGCCACTGCTGATTAGTATGGGCCCTGCATCTGGGCTGCTGCCTTGTGAATCCCAAACACTCATTTGCCTCAGACTGCAGCATTTCACCTTGAGCTGAGGGAGCGAGGCCCAGAACCCAAAGGTTTTGCCCTCTATTTGTGGCAACCCCTTCAGCCCCAGAGCCAGAGAGGATGCCACAGCCCCCTTTTCCTAGCAGTTATCACCCAGGCCAACGGCTCCTCCCCAGGCTTTCAGGTGGTGATTTACAACAGGGATGTATTGTAGCAGGGTGAGCGACTGCCAGACCTGATGCCTTGCCGCCCTTAAACAGAGCAAACACCCTGTGAGCACTCATCTTGCACCCACTATCCAGAGCCAGGGGAGATGGTTTCCTTCGGACCCCACTCCTCTCGGGGCAGAGCAGGGTACTGGCCCTGAGAAGGGTTGGGTGCCAACAGGATTGGCAGCTGAGGACAGGAGCAGAGGAATGCCCACTGCCCTGTGCTTTCATCCTTCCCCTCAGGCCTCCTCTTTCTCCCCTTTCTTCAGTCTTGGCTGTGGTGGCTGCGCTGCCTGAGGTCAGCGGCTTGCGACCTGGGCTGAGCTTTTTGTCTGTGTGGGGAGGACTGGCTCCAGGTGGGGGCATGCAGTGGGGTGTCGTGAGACAGGCCTTGGGGAGCATGGTCACTGTGACGTGGGCGTGCTCACTCAGCTGCCCAGGACGCCAGTCTGCAGGGACTGAGGAGAACGGGGACATGCCCTGGGATTTACTAAAGCCCCAGAGACCCAGACAAGCCCTAAACCGAGGTAGAGTCCCTGTTTTCAGGACACACAGCCCCCATTGCCTCCATCTCCTGATCATCCTCCCCTATGAAGCGGGCCCAGCAGTGACCTTACAAACCTAGACACCTGCAACTTGGAGGCAGACAGGAGCTACACCAAAATCTACATTTGAGTGGGAAGCTTTGAGAACAGGGGAGTATCCTTTGAAATAGCTTCTTTGGCTGCTTCATGTTGTTGCTGCTGCTGTGTAAAGAGCAAAAGACACAACAGAGGCTGGGCACCAGTGAGAGTTGGGTGCCGAACTCCCTTTGGCCCCTTAGAAAATCTCAGCCTAAAATCTTCTTGCCACCAAGGGTAGAGCTTGTCTAGAGCAGAGGAATGGCCCCATGGAGCTGCATGGCCGAGCCCTGGTACACACCCTAATGCAGGTGCTGACCCTGGACAAAGCAGTGTTTACTCCACTATCACGCTATTGTCCCTTGCTGGGGCCAGCCTTGTGTAACTGGGATGGGGAGAGTTGCTCAGTGCCAGGTGCACCATGCCTGTAAGGTGCCAGTCATGTGCCAGCCTGTGCTGGAGGCAGCCGGCCCCAGTAATGACTCAGACACCCAGTTAAGGGGAAGGGTTTTACTAGGGCTGGCAGGAAGGTCCCCTGGGCTCAGAGCTGTAAAAAGTCACAGTTCAAAGTGAGCAACTGCGGTTCCTGTGGGGCAGTCCCATTGAATCAGTTTTCTCCAGTCCCAGTGCTAGACTGCCCTCTCCACCAGTCTAGCCAAGCAGATAGGGGTGCTCAGTACGCTAATGGACCAATGCATGTGCAAGGGCAGGGTCACCAACCCTGCAGGTGGCACAAGAACAAATGGCTACAGCTTGGCCATTAACAGATGTAGGCTTGAAATAAGATGCAGGTTTCTAACCCACAGTGGGGTGAAGTTTTGGAACAGCCTCCCAAGGGGAGCAGTGGGGGCAAGAAATCTAGCTAACTGGCTTCAAGACTGAACTTGTAAATTCATGGAGGGTATGGTGTGATGAGACTGCCTACAATGACGTGTTGTCAATCTGTGACTGCTAGCGTCAAATATCCCCAACGGGTGGAGATGGGGCACTAGATGGAGACGACTCAGAGTTATTTTAGATATTTCTTTCCAGGTATCTGTCTGGTGGATCTTGCCCCATGCTCAGGATCTAACTCATCACTATATTTTGGGTCATACTGGCAAATAGCCGGGTGGGGTTTTGCCTTCCTCTGCAGCATGGGGCATGGGTCACTTGCAAGTTTAAATGAGAGCAAATGGTGGATTCCCTGTAACTTGACATCTTTAGTTTAAATCATGATTTGAGGATGTCAGTAACTCAATTAGGCTATGTCTACACTGGCAATTGAAGTCGACTTAAGAAGGCTTAAGTCGACTTAAATTAAGCTGCGTTCGCACAAGGCTTTCATTAAGTCGACTTAAGAAAATCCTTAAGTCAACTTAATGAAAGCTTAAGTCGACTTAATAACTACCACTCATTACGTCGACTTGAGCCTCCTTAGGTCGACCTAACCTTCCTTAGGTCAACCTAAGCCCAATGTGGACGCATAAGTCCACTTTGTTAAGTCGACCTAAGGGCCGTTAGGTCGACTTAACAAACTGGATTAAGTTGACTTAAAGTGTTGCCACTTGTTAAGTCGACTAAATAAGGTCGAATTTAAGTCGACTTAACAAAGTTGACCTAACTTTTCCTAATGTAAACATAGCCTTGGAGATCAGAGGTCTGGTACCGGACTGAGTGGGTAAGGTTTTGTGGCCTGCGATGTGCAGGAGGGCAGACTAAATGATCACGCTGGTCCCTCCTGGCCTTAAAGTCTGTCAGTTCATCAGTCTCTTATGTCCCCATGTTCTTCCCCACATGAGGGTTAGAAGCTGAGTATTTTACAAACCGGTCAGATTCAGTTCCCAGTTCTCAGGTGCCTCCATTCTCCGTCTCAGGCAGAGCCCTCCAAGCCTTCCAGGAAGACAGTGACTGCAGCACAGGGCCTGTGTTTGCCCAGAGGGTATGTGGAGATGAGGATGGAGGAGGAAGAAACCCTTTAGTGCTTGTGGAAAACTTTGAACTAGATAACTATCTTCCAGGAAAAGGACAGTGAGGCCTTCTTAAAATCATACCTAGGTCTACACTTACTAAAGTTAGTTCAAATTAGTTAATTCGAACTAACTAATTCAAACTAATTTTAGTTAGTTTGAATTAACTTAATTCAAACTAGCAAATTTTAGGTCGAACTAAGCAAGTGCCATTCATGGCACTTGCTTAGTTCGAATTAGCGAATTGCATTGAGTTCAATGGGCCGGTTAGTTCAAACTAAGCAATTAGTTCGAACTAACATGGCCACATTGGTTAATTTGAACTAGTTAGTTCGAATTAACCCTTAGTTCGAATAGCATATTCAAATTCATTAGTTCGAATTAAGGACCACTTTTACCACTTTGTCCTATTTATATTTGTGGATGAGGTGGCCGAACCTGGGAAGGATGATGGATAAAACAGATGCCAGATGCAGGGATGGGTTGAATCGGCAGCGCTATGTAATGGTGTATTTTGCTGGAGTTATGTGATACTGCATGTCCGTTGCGTTACTCCATAGCTGCCTGAAGCAGGAGAAAGCAGCTCTTGGGAGGTGACTAAAGCCCATTGATTACTTGGCAGGAAGAGCCTGGAATATGCCCCTAGAACAGGGGTCTGCAACCTGCAGTTCTGGAGCCACATGCAGCTCTTTGGCTGCCCCCATGTGGTTCCGGGCTCCAGGCTCACCCCTTGCCACTGGTGGACCCTGCAGGTGGCCCACTCCTTGCTCCAGAGTCCCCTGCCTTTGGGGAACACTGTGGGGAGCCTGCTTCTGGGTCCAGGTTCCTTCTCCCCACCAGGTGACCCTGTGGCAGGCACCCTGGCCCAGATCTCAGCTCCCTCTTCCAGGAGGCTACACCCACTGTGGCTCTCAAAACACTTGGTTATTGAAGGAATTTTTTAAAAATGGCTCTTCTTATTTTTTAGGTTGCTGAACCCTACCCTAGAATATGCTTCTCCCCACTTCATCTGACACAGAGCCAGAGACCTTGCTAAATCCAGGAATGGCCATAGTTTTGGTAACAAATGCCTGTGGAAAGGTTTGATTGGAAAGTGCTCTCAGTGGTTTCAGGGGATGAGTCTAAGTGAGAAAAGATCTGGCAGAGCAGAGGAAGTTGGCCAGGTGTCTAGCTAAGCTAGCAATTTGTTTAAGGAGATATTTAGAACATAAGAATATAGGAATGGCCATATTGGGTCAGACCAATGGTCCATCTAGCCCAGCATCCTGTCCGCCAACAAGGGCCAATGCCAGGTGCTTCAGAGGGAACGCACAGAACAGGTAAACATCAGGGCTATGTCTACACTTACAAAAGCTAATTCAAATTAGTTAATTCGAACTAACTAATTCAAACCATTAGTTAGTTCGTATTAACTTAATTCGAACTAGCATGGCCCCACTAGAATGCTAGTTCGAACTAGCCATGGCCATGCAGGGCACTTGCTTAGTTCGAATTAGTCAGTTGGATGAAAGTCAATCTGCTGGTTAGTTCGAACTAAGCAGTTAGTTTGAACTAATATGGCCACATTGACTTAATTCGAACGAACTATTTCGAATTAAGGGTTAGTTCGAACTAAGCAATTGAATTTATTAGTTCGAATTAAGGAAGCCCTTAATTCGAACTAATGAAAGCCTAGTGTAGCCAAGGCTTAAGTTAGTTCGAATTAAGCTTCCTTAATTCGAACTAACTTGCAAGTGTAGACATAGCCCAGGTGATCCATGCCATCGCCCATTCCCAGCTTCTGGCAAACAGAGCATAGGGACACTTCAGAGCATGGTTAAAAATGACAGGTGGGGCTTGGCAGATTGCGCTTGCCCAGTGACAATGAACAATGTGAACAGTCAAGTCAGGGAGTGGGTTCTCCTAGTTCTTACCTCTTCTACGCTGTCCTGCCCACCTTTCTCCACAGGAAAGGGAATGTATGAATCAGCAACTTTTCTTGTCATCAGACCTTGTCTTTAGACCACTTGTTAGCAGGAATAGCTTTCTCTGCTGGTGCAGGGAGCAGGGAAGGAGGTGGTGGCTTGCATACTAATAGGTCTCATGACTTTCAGACTTGTTTAAGCCTTTTCTTAGGCTCCTGCACCCAGCTCCTAATCTAACACTTATTTGTCACCCCGATGATTCATTTCCCTCTGCTGCATTTCAATACAGCTTTTGTTTGCTGCTGGATTACGGCATCCCGGCTGCAGGCTGATGCCCCATCGGAGGCGGTCTGTCAGATAGGAACTATTTCTGCCCTCACCACATCGCCACTGAAGAAATGCACCCCGTGCTGGCCTGTAGACAGGCAGTGTTTACACAGCTCTCTCTTCTAGACTTCAGAGCACTGAGTGGAAATAGCAGCCCTGCCTCTGCACCAACTCAAGTTGCAAGGGAAAGGCGAGCAGAGCAGCAGCCCCTCTATCCCTTGGCTGTTAATCAGCTATTGAACCCAGCTGCATTCCCCACACAGAGGATTGACCGCAGGGATTAACTTGGCCCTTTGTCCCTATAGGACAGGAGACTTACACCTATCAGACAGCTCAGAACAATATCCCTGGACCAAAGCGTGTACGTGTGTACATAAGGAAGCAAAGAAACTGTTGACATGAGCTAACGGCCTTAAGCATTTTGATGCTTTGCTACCATGCCAACTGGCTTGTGATGCTTCACTAAGTGGAATCGGTGCAGTTCTTTCTTATGTTTTTCCTAATGGCCTGGAGAAACCAGTTGCCTTGGCATCATGAATACTCACTACTCCTGAGAAGAACTATGCGCAAACAAACCACAACTCTCAGCATTATCTTTTGGAATTCAGAAGTTCCACACCTATCTGCACGGTAGGATATGTGGTGGTAGCTGTGCCAAGCCCAGGATATTAGAGACACAAGGCGGGTGAGGTAATATCTTTTATTGGACAAATTTCTGTTGGTGAGAGAGACACACTTCCAATTCTACACAGAGCTCTTCTTCAGTTCTAAGAGTCCCTTGAAGCATCTCTTGAAGAATTCCACCCGGACTTCAACAACTTCCACCCCACCATCAACCTCAGTCTGGACCAGTCCACACAAGAAATCCACTTCTTGGACACCACAGTACGAATAAGGGATGGACATATTAACACCACTCTATACTGAAAACCAACTGACCGCAATACATACCTACATGCCTCCAGCTTCCACCCTGGACGTAGTACACGATCCATTGTCTACAGCCAAGCCTTGTGATTCCTCAGACAGAGACAAACACCTAAAGGATCTTTACCAAACATTCCTAAAGCTACAGTACCCACCTGAGGAAGTGAGAAAACAGATTGACAGAGCCAGATGGGTACCCAGAAGTCACTGTCTACAGGACAGACCCGGCAAAAAAACCAACAGAACATCTCTGGCCATCACCTACAGCCCCTAGCTGAAATCTCGCCAACACATCAAAGATCCACAACCTATTCTGGAAGATGATCCCACATTCTCCCAAGCCTTGGGAGGCAGGCCTCTTCTTGCTTACTAACAGCCTCCCAACTTGAAGCAAATACTTAGCAGCAACCGGATACCCTACTACAAGAACACCAACCCGGGTACCTATCCCTGCAACAAACCCCGTTGCCAACTCTGCCTGCACATCGACTCTAGTGATACCATCACAGGTCCCAACCATATCAGCTACACAATCAGGAATTCGTTCACCTGCATATCTACTAATGTTGTTTATGCCATCATGTGCCAGCAATGCCCTTCTGCCATGTACATACATCGGTCAAACCAGACTCTCCTTACGCAAGAGAATAAATGGACACAAATCAGATATAAAAAATGGTAACATCCATAAACCGGTAGGAGAACCTGTCAATCTCCCTGGATGCTCAGTAGCAGACTTGGAAGTTGCCATACTCCTGCAAAAAAACTTCAAAAGCAGACTCCAGTGTGAAACTGCAGAGCTGGAGCTCATTTGCAAACTTGACACAATCAGATTGGGTCTGAACAGGGACTTGGAATGGTTATCACACTACAAAAAGTAATTGTCGGTCTTCACACATTCTTACCTTCTATTCAACTTGTGTGAATGAGCCTCTCCGGCCCCACTGAATTGACTTTGTCAGCACTGGCCACTGTTATGCTACTCCTTCATCCCGGCATGTGTATATATACCTCTCTACTGCTGCTTCCATTTCATGCATCTGACAAAGTGGCTTGGAGCCCACAAAAGCTTATGCCCAAAGAAATTTGTTAGTCTTTAAGGTGCCACAGGACTCTTGTTTTTCGCTGTATACAGACCAACATGGCTAACCCTCTGGAACAGGTCTAAGAGTGTCTCCTCTGACACTCTTAGTACCTTCCCCAGACCTGAATAAGGGATCTGTATTTCTTTAAAACTTGTCTTTCACCAACAGAAGTTTGTCCAATAAAAGATATTACCTCACCCACCTTGTCTCTCTATCTGCATGGTAGACATTTTACCTTGTTGATGGGTCATCGCCTGTTACTTTCAGTTTTTAGGTGCAAATATGGCATTCCATCATTAGCTCTTGCTCGTATGCAACAATGGACAGTGCTACTTTTAGTTCCTTCCTTCCTATACTATTCAGTTCTGTAAAGGGACTCAGCACAGCAATGTGGACGAGTTGTACCTCGCATACTGAAATTCTTATCAACCCACGAAAACTCAGATAATGTGTTCTTTCTCAATTTGATGGATAGGTTATCCATCACAAGCACAGACATCAACAAAGAAATTGCTAAGGATAATGTGCTTCCCCTGATGAAAGCGATGCTACTTCAAGGTACAGTGCTGGATGAAAAGAATCTCCCCTTTACACAATCCATGTCACATCAATGCAAATTATCTGTGGATCACACTTGCATCTCATGGGTAATGCAACTGATCATTCCAATATCACTTCAGTTTCAGGTTTTAGAAGCTCTTCATGAAGGCTATTTTGGCATTGTGAGGATGAAGGCCACATTCCATAGTCAAGTTTGGTGGCGGGGGATCGATAAACTTTGAGATGAAGATGAAGTGCTGTACTACGTGTCATTCAGAATGACTTCTACTACAGCTACCAAGACAAGTGGACAGCTTTATACTGTATTTAACTAATTTGGTCTATTGTGACTCTAGGCAAGTGACAATGGGCTTCAACTGTGTTCTGAAGAATTTCAGAGGTCTCTAGCACCCCATGAAATTCAGCACATATGCTCTATTCCATCCCATCCTGCTACCAATGGGCTAGCAGAATGCTTTGCACAAACACTTAAACATGCCTTATGAGCTAATACGCCTATTTTGAGTCATCAGCAGAAATTGGAGAATTCTTGCTTGTTTACAGGAACACACCACATACTACAACCCAGGAGTCACCTGCAACTCTTTTCAGCTGTTTGACACAGCTATTTTTAGAGCACTGGGTGAGCTCCGCTAGCCCATGTCAATCGACCTGGTATGGAAGGCTGAATCCCAAATGCTGTGTAGTCATACCTGTAGGGTTTATGTCAGACCGGTCTGCAGTGGGATAGATGGAGTGAGATGAGGGCAGCAGAGAGGTCAGGTTGAGTCAGGAGTGTAAAGAAGGCAGATGAAGCTGTACACGCTGAAGAGATGACCCAAAGAAAAAGTGAGAAATGAGAAGGGGAGGGGGCAAAGGACAGAGGTGTGTGGTGCCTGCGCAGAAAGCAGAAGACAGGAGGAATGAGGAACCACTCAGAGGAGAAGCAGTGATGCAAAAAACCAGGGAGGACAATTTAGCTTGCTCTAAAGTGCAGAAATATTGGAGTCATCACAGGCCCCAAATTTCCTCGCTTGTCTGTAGGTCACTAACCTGCCAACACTTGCAACTACCAGCCTCCTACCCTGCCAAGAGTCTTGTGCGGGCCTTACTCATAGAATCAAGGAAAGAAATGCCCTCTCCCAGCACCCTACAGCCCTACTATGGGATCTTCAATTCTCCATCATTTTATCCAGCCTGCAGGGTCACTCACTGACTAGCTGCAGGGGTAGGCAACCTCTGGCACACGTGCCACAAGCCCATTTGGAGCTGCATGCAGCACCCTCTGTGGCACCATCGAAATTGCCACTCCTGTCACCGAAAGCCACTCCGGGTGGCTCCTTTCAGCGTGTGCTTGGGGAGGGGGTCCCCAGATACACTGTGGAAAGAAGTGGCCTGGGCAGCTCCTTTAGGCAGCGGCTGGGGAGGGGCTGTCAGGCACACCATGAAAAGCAGCGGCCGTGAGTGGCTCCTTTTGGTGGGGCATGCCTGGGGAGGAGCCACTCCAGGCAGCTTCTTTGCCCAGTGTGCCTGGGGACCTCATGTTGCTGAAAGGAGCTGCTCCAGGCGTCTGCTTTTCATAGCATGCCTAGGGCCCACGCACTCCTACCACTCCAGCCATGGCTGCTGCTAAATTTTGAGGCAGCAGCTGCTTTTTTTTTGCTGGAGAGGGCTGCCGGCACTGGCTGAGGATCAGAAAGGAGGGGCCAGCATGGGGGTCTGTAAAGTTTGTCGACCCCTGGACTAGCTTCTTCAACGCTTTATGTTTGTGCTTGTTATCCTTTCCTCCACACACGTCTGTCAATGTCCCTTTTCTGCTAGTGCTCACTCCGCAGCTCACAGTCATTTCTCTGTTCTTCCTCTTCCCAGCAAACATTTCCACTCGTTAGTTTGTCTTTCCCTCTCCAGTTTCCCTCGCTCACTCCCTGGGCTCTCCTGGCTCTATAGCACTCTCTACTCCCTTTCTCCTCCTCAGTTCTAGTAATTGTTGCCATGACACCTGACACACGGAGTGCCCCTTTCTATAACTGCAAAATAAAGAGCCGTAACTGGGAACAGATTGTCCAGCATTGCTCTGGCATGCTTCCCGTCATCCACGTGAAAGCCATTTCTGATTCCCTCTGCCTTTCCTATACAGAATTCTTTCTTGCTTTATTTCTTGACCTTCCTTCCCTAATAGGTGAGCTGATCAGTTACTGATACTGGTTTTTACATGGAAGGCATTCAGAGACGTGCAGTTCAAACAGGAGTTAATTCAGGGAAGTTCTCTGGCCTGTGTTATAAAGGAGGACAGACAAAATGATCACAGTTGTCCCTTCTGGCCTTATAACATAAAAAGCCTAACCTCAGAAAAAGAGACCCTTCTGCTCCACTCTCTGACAACAGGTTTCTAAATGCAGCTCTCCTCTGCATACTTAAAGGGACAGAAACAGCTGTTCCCAGCATTTAACATGTCAGTGCTGTACTGTGGTTTCTGTACCCCACTGCAGCAGTCGGCGTTCAATACCCTGTAGGAGGAGGAATGCTCTTCACTTCAGCTTTGGCTAGAGGAGTAGTTAAAATGTGAGAAGGTCTGTGATATGCTCACTGTGAGAGACGGATGCCACAGGAGTCTTTTCTGGTCCAGTCCATTCAAATATTTGTAACTGGTTTTGATTATTTATCTTTCTGGATGACATTGGGCCAACTGCTGCTCTCCATTAAACCAAAGTGGATTTTAGAGTATTCCATAAGCTTTACATTGGTGTGTCTGGAAGCCGACCTCAGCGCCTCGTTTCAGTATTTCCAGAGTTCCTCTAGGACCAATTCACTGCAAATAAGACAAAGTTCAAAGTCCTGCAAGTGCATATGTAAGCTTCGGGTGGGCTGGAATTCATTCAATAGCCCTTCTCCTATGGAGATGCAACTGAAGACCCAGGATTCGGTCTTTAAAGGGACTCACAGTAAAGTTTGTTCAGTTACCCTCCCCTCATTAAAATACTACTAAGTACAAACATGACAATGAACTTTATTAACTACTAACTTAATAAATCTTATCCTAACAAAATGAAGTTAAACAGAACAGTCCCCACAGAAACACTGTGAGAAAGATACCCAAGAGTCCCAAAGTTTAGGTGGAGTTCACTCGAATCTCAGTTAGTCTCTGGTCAAGTCCAAAGGCTTGAGGTGAAGGAAGCAGCTCCTTCTTCTTCCTTGGTTGCAGGAATCTTTAGTCAAAATCCATGGAGGCTTCTCTTTCTCTCCTGGAACCAGCACAATCCAGTCAGCTTACTGGTTAACCAGCATTCAGTCACATATACATGTTCACTAACTCTCCTGCAAAATGCTCCAGAGTAGGGAGAAAACATTTTGCTATCCACTCCTGTCTCAGCTTCTCTGAATCACACACTGAGCACATTGGCTCTTCTCACGTAACAGTTCTGACTGCTGCTCTCACCATGGGATCATCTGACCACACCAGCAGCAGAAAACTTTGTGGAACATGCTCAATGCAACCACTCCTAATTTCCAGAAATTTCTGGCTCTTGCAACCCACCCCAAGAGATCTCTTAAAGAGACTCTCTTCATAAGGTATAAGAGTTACACATACAGTAGGCTCCTGGGGCCAGAAGTTGCAGAGAGCTGAGCTCCCATTTAGGCACCAAAGTTAAGTGTTTAGACTTAAGGCAGTCTTCATGTTGGGTGCTGAGCATTTTTGAAAATCTGGCCCCACCAGCAGACACAGAGAGCTTGGAAGTCTGGCCTCAGGTCTCAGAGCCCTTCCGCAGCTGCCCTGGTGCTGGATCTGCAGCACCAAGAGCTCTTCTAGAGAAGTCAGGGAGTAGGAACGAATCTCCACTCATTTCACATCATGACCTCTACCTTCTTGCGCCATATCTGAGTGCATGTGGTTCACTCCACTGCTGACTGATACGGTCAGGGATTGAATTAATGAATAGTTTTCCCACTAGTTTTGGGAGGTGATAGCTTTAACCTGAGTCCATGCTGCTGGATGGACCTACTGTGTATTTTGGTGCCTTATCTAATTGCCTGGGTTGCCATAGCAATAGAGTTAGACTATTAGGGGATAGCTCAGCCAGTCCCAGATGGTTTTTAGTATAGTTAATAAGGAGACTTAAACATGGATTAGCTCTCTGTGTTATTCCTGATTTCTTCTTGAATACAAGCTATTCCAAAGATCCAACATAACAGGACCCCAGTAGGTTTTGAAAATCAGTGAAACAGGGAAATATTTCCCCCTGACACTCCCAAGACAGCGATTAATCAGTGGCTGTAAAGAAATGTGTGGCCCAGGCTCCGTGCCAGCCCCAGGAATACCCTCCAGCAGGCGGCTCCTGGCAGAAAGTCGATCCAGGAGGAGACTTTGGCAGCAGAAAACTATCACTACCCTGGCCAGTGCAGGGATAGACAGAACAACCAGGGGATGAGCTGATCTCACTACTGACATTTGGTTACAGAGAAACACATTTGTAAACACTGCATGTTACTTTATTTATTTATTTTGCATAAACGAGCGTGAGCATGTAAAGAAAACCCTCCTTTCTGCACAGCCTGCAGAGTAGGGCTCTTTAGGGACCCCCGCCCGCTGGTGTGACAAGAGCTCTGCCTATCCTCTCTGGGCAAAGCCACTCCTGGGGGCACAGAAGCCAAGTCAGTGAAGGGAGATGCAATTTACCCCAGCTGGTGGCAGGTGTGAGTCTTCCTTGGGACCTATAGCCTATGCCTGCAGAGGGAGCTGATCTGACTCCTGTAGACTGTTGTTTCTGCCCAGATACCTTATATTAATGAAGTCTAAGGCATAGGCTGCAGCTGACACAGGCTGTGATGCCCTCAAACTCACGTCCACACTGGTGCAGGAGTGCTAGGACTTGTGGGGGGGGTGTTAATTCACATGTGATGAAAGCCCGTTAGAGAAGGATGGAGAACAGGTTTGTTCCAAAACAATCAACAGAATGAAAGAGAGACACAGAGCCAGGCTCTGCTTACCTTGCTGGTCTCACACCAGTAGGGTGCACCCCACCTCCAATCTCCCTGGATCATGAGGGAAAGTTGGCCCCTGGCCCTGGGGAATGAGGCTTCAACCCCCACCCCCATGTCTTGTGAAGTAGCTACCAGAGAAGAAGTAGAAGGAATGCTGCCGAGGTGGAGTCACTGGAGCACCCCTCGGGCAGAGGCATCAGACACCCAGCACACTTTCTCTGGGTCGTCTCAGAACTGGGTGCAGAACAGCAGGAGGTTGAGAGGGGCTCAGTCAGGGGAATGGTAGTAGTTGGGGGGTCAGCAGCCAGGCCTCTTACACCCTTTGTCCATTAGCTGTTCTGTGCCCCTCGTGAGCCACACACATTAAGAGGTACTTTGGGGTTTCAGATCAGTGGCCTCCTGGCTAATGTGGGTGACTGGCCCTGCAGATTTTCATTGAGACAGCAGTGTGTTTTCTCCTGACTAGTGTCCTATAGCAACACACACTTACAGGCATAGGTTTCCTGGTAACCCTGTGTGCCAGGTTCCCAAGGAGAATTTCTCTCTGCTTCTTTGTTCCATTCCCTTGTTCCAGTGGATATGGCTGGAGTTGGATTTTCTTGTGATTATGCACTGGGAGCCTAGAACAACAACTCTTAAAGCAGCCATAAAGAACCACACAATGGAATGGGGGATTAGTGCTGAAATCAGCTTGAAATGCAGAATGCCCTCAACTGGAATCCATGACTTAACCGATTTCACCCCAGCAAGTTTGCGTGTGTGAGTGGGACTGGAGTTACAGGCAATAACTAATAGATATGTTCTGCTTCTGCTGGGCCCCTTCTGGTGTTTCTCTTCAACTGCACAGATCTTGATCCTGCATTAGCTCTTCCCTCCCCCCATGACGTGAATACAAGTGACAACTCCGGTTAGCCCAATTCTCACAACCACTCTGTGCAGTCCCAGGAGGATAAACCCAGCTCTAGGGCTCATCTACACTGCTATAGAGGTGGGACTGGGATATTAAAAGAAATAACACATGAAATTGCAAGCCCATTAGTAAGGATTTTTAATGAATCTGTGAACTGAGGGGCTGTTCCATACGACTGGAGAATTGCTAACATAGTTCCTATTTTTAAGAAAGGGAAAAAAGGTGATCCGGGTAACTACAGGCCTATTAGTTTGACCTCAGTAGTACGCAAGGTTTCGTGGGAAAAATGAAAGATAAAATAGTTAAAGACATTGAGATTAATGGTAATTGGAACAAAATACAACATGGCTTCACAAAAGGCAGATCGTGCCAGACCCACCTGATCTCCTTTTTTGAGAAGATAACAGATTTTTTAGACCAAGGGAATACAGTGGATCTAATTTACTTAAATTTCAGTGAGGCATTTGATACAGTTCCACATGGAGAATTATTAGTTAAATTGGAAAAGATGGGGATTAATATGAAAACTAGAAGGTGAATAAGGAACTGGTTAAAGGGGAGACTACAGCGGGTCATACTGAAAAGTGAGCTGTCTGGCTGGAGGGAGGTACTAATGCAGTTCCTCAAGGATTGGTCTTGGGACCAATCTTATTTAACTGTTTTATTACTGACCGCACAAATAGTTGGAATGTGTTAATAAAAGTTTGCGGGTGACACAAAGTTGGGAGGTGTTTCCAATACAGAGAAAGACCGAGATATCATACTGGAAGATCCGGGTGACCTTGTAAACTGTAGTAATAGAAATAGGATGACATTTAGTAGTGGAAAGTGCAAGATCACACACTTAGGGTGCGTCTACACTTGTAAATTAAGTCAATTTAAGCTTGCTTAAGTCGACTTAATTTACCCTGCGTCTACACTACAGTTTCCTTAAGTCGACTTAAGCAAGTTGCTTAAGTCGACTTAATGAAAATTAAGTTGACTTTATTAAACTTAGTTTTACTTCGACTTAAGCCTAAAGTCGACTTTTTAAAGTCGACTTAGGTCAGTGTAGACCTGGAATAGCCCTAAGTCGACTATGCTGTGCCAGGGTCCCTGTCCCCCTTTGCCCCATTGTACCCATATACAATGGGGCAAAGGCTGAGCCCCTGGCACTGGGCAGGGGTGCCCCCCCCTACCACTGTGGACCTGCCCTAGGTCCCCCTAGCCCCTAGAAGTCGACCTAGGCATCCAGTGTGGATGCTCTAGGTCGACTTTGTAAGTTCCCCTCAAAGTGGACTTTAAATTTAGGTGTGGGCATGCTAAGTCGACCTAAATTTACAAGTGTAGACATAGCCTTAGGGACTAATAACAAGAATTTTTGCTAAAAACTGGGGATGCATCAGTTGGAAGTGACAGAGAAAGAGAAGGAGCTGGCCTTATTGGTTGATAACAGGATAACTATAAGCCGCTAATGTGATGTGGCTTTGAAAAAAGCTAATGAGATTGTAGGATGCATCAGGCGTGGTATTTCCAGTAGAGATAGGGGGTGTTAGTACCATTATACAAGGTATTGGTCAGACCCCATTTGAAATAGTGTGTGCAGTTCTGGTTTCCCATGTTTAAGAAAGATTAATTCAAACTGGCCAGAGAAGAGCTACTAAGTGATGATCTGCGGAATGGAAAATCTGCCTTATGAAAGAAGTTTCAAAGGGCGCATCTACACTGGCACCTTAGGTCGACTTAAGGATGCTTAAGTCGACCTACAGAACTCTGCGTCCACACTGGGCGCTTGTTAAGTCGACTTAAGTGTTTCCTCTGAAGGTTTAAGTCGACCTTATTTAGTCGACTTAAGTCGACTTAAAGCCAGTGTAGATGGGCTCTGTTAAGTCGACTTAACAGAATTGACTTCACTTAACAAGTGTAGACATAGCCAAAGAGCTTGGCTTGTTTAGCCTAACCAAGAGAAGGCTGAGGAGAGAAATGATTGCTCAACAAATACATCAGAGGGATAAATGCCAGGGAGGGAGAGGAATTATTTAAGTTGAGCGCTAGGTAATTAAGTTGAGTTCTAGGTAATTAAGTTGAATTCTAGGTAACTAACCCTTTATGCTGCTGACTTTGTGTTCTGAGTGCCAAGGGCCTGAAAGGTCAGGCAGTGAGGCAGAATGTGTCTCCTGCCAAAGCACTGCACTGGTTTGCTGTGCTAAAGGTGGGGGAAATGAGCTGGGGACTTCGCCGTAAGTGTCTGTGTGGCCGACCTCACCCATCAGTTCTGCCTCACACATGCCAAACGAGGATAAGATTCTCAGAGAGAGCATTTTAAATGTGCATTGGAAAGCAGCAGAGCAAGAATTATACCCACCAAAAGTTAAATTCTTTCCAGAAATACAACCCACATTGCCATTACAACTGAGAAAGATTTTGCACTCCTCAGATCCAGCCTTTCACGTGTGTCTGTACCAGGCACCACATTTTAAAAACCATCAGGGGCTTTCCACACTGGGGCTTGCACAATCAGCAGCACACACGGTGGCCGGAATGTTCACTCCCGTTTGTGTAACGCCAGCAGTTTCAGATATTGCCTTTTCCTTTTGCTTGCAAACCTAGACTCTGTAGAGAAGAAGAGAATTAGTTGTAAGTGAAAATTTATTTTAAATGGTGCTAAGGCCAAATGATTGTTTACCTTAATTTCTTATTTATATTAGTTATAATTGGCCTGACCCTTGTCCCATTGTTGAGAATTCTTCTGGAGTAGCTCTATGGAACTTGAGCAAGCGCTCACAGCAGTTGATGCACAGGAAGCCCTGAAGGGAGCATGCTCAGTTCAGAGAGTTTATTAGCAAGCCTCTAACCAGGCTCTACCAAACCTGTTCATCCAGCACTTTCTAGATGCTTATAATGTAGCCAGCTCTAGGATTTCATGAAGACAGCAATAGGCACCTCCCTCACTCCAGGATTTACAGTTACGTGTTCAGCCCTAACTTTCACCTTTGTTGAGCTAATCGGGGCCTAACTGTGCTTAATATTTACATTAGCTTCATTCTTTTACATTTATTTTCCTTGGTTTGTTTAAGGTAAAAAAGTTGGGACCCAGTTCTATTTTAACTCCTGCTTTGCTTGTATGGAAGGCATTTATACTGCCTCAGCAGTCTGAGATCTATGCAAAAGTCCCCTAAGTCATCTAGCCACATACATAATTGTTTGAGTTTTATTTTAACGCACACTCTTGCCATAGAGAATGCTGCCACCATGGCAATTATAATAAATCATTTTACTACATTGTTGAAAGGCAGCCACTTCTGGGGTGGAACGTGGCTTGACTGCTCACCAGTGCACCAAGATACTGCACAACATTGTAGGATCAGAAAAGATGTCCAGTTATATATGGCAAAGTAGCTCTGCAGTGTGCAGAGCGGGTGGGTGAGATGAAGGTTTGGTGGCTGAAGGGGCAGAGCAACATGAATAGTGAGGGCAGTGGCTAAGTTAGTATGTGTATACTATTCCACTTGCAGACTACGCCCATTGGGGTAGGCTCTGCTACCTCCATGTAGTCTGTCCCATCCTTCGTATCCATGCCCAGGTTCTGATGGTTCCTGGTTGTCTAGGGCTGAGTTCTTAGCATAAATACTATATATAGCCCTGCCCGAGAACACCGTGATTTAAACAATTAATTCAGACTTGGTTTTTGGGGAAGTCTGTCCCCCTTTGTATGGCGCAGCTTTCTGTCCACAAGCCACCAGAAGCGATGTGGACTAGTGGCTAGAGAAAGGGGACGGAAGTCAGGAGTTCTTCACTGTGTCCTTAGGCAAGAACTTCCCTGCTCTGCTCTTCAATATCCTGCAAAAAGGAGAGAATGGGATTTCCTCTTCTTTGGAAAATGCCTAAAATTTGATGGGAAAGGTGCTGTGTAAATGCCGGGTCCAGCTGCCTCACCGTTTAAAACCTCAGTAAGGAGGTAAGACTCATGCCAACTGAGCTGCAAGGGTCAGCAGCAATATGCTTGGAAACAGGTATTGCTCGTGGTCTTGAAGGCCACTCAGCCAGCCCAACCCGACCCTGCTGACATCAGTGGTTGCCTTTGGCTCCTGTGAGGAGTAGATGCTAACTGTACTGTGTAATCAACTCTCAGAGGGCAGCTGCTCAGGGGAGAAGGCCCAGTACTTTAATTAACTGCTTGAACAGCTAGCTAAGACTTAGCCTGCTCAGGCCTCTGGAAACATCTGGTCATCTTCAGAAGCTGAACACAGGTATTAGAGAGCCACACACCCCTACCCCCCAACAACATGAGTCTTAGCCTTGCCTTAACCAGCCCTGCTGTCTCTTCCCTCTAGGTCTCCTGGAAGGCGTCAATATCACTAGCCCAGTTCTCCTCATCCATGGCACGGTTGGCAAACCTGCCCTCCTCTCGGTGAGATACACCAGCACCAGCAATGATAAACCTGTGGTCAAATGGCAACTGAAGCGAGACAAGCCAACCACAGTGGTGCAATCGATCGGCACTGAGATCATTGGCAACCTGCGCCCTGATTACAAGGACCGGATTAAAATCCTTGAGAATGGCTCCTTGCTGATCAGTCACCTGCAGCTGGCAGACGAGGGCGTCTATGAGGTGGAGATTTCCATCACCGATGACACTTTCACTGGGGAGAAGAACATTAATCTCACCGTGGACAGTAAGTGTAAAGAACGTCCCAAGAAAATGAGCACAGCTCCTTTCGTCAGTAAAACCCTCTCAGGAAGCCCTTGGTTTTCTTCTTTATTACAGAGCTGTGATGTTGGCTTCCAGGGGAGCCACGCTGAGATAACACAAACAGGGCAAACTGCAAAAAATGGAGCAGGCAAAACTCAAAATACTGGTGGTTTTAATTCCATAAGATATACCAAGACAGCAACAAACAGCTTCTGATCATGACCTCACCAGTCATTCAGAAGACAAAACACAGTTTCCTTAAAACTATCCAGCCCGTTGGCTAACACCCAGACAGCCAAGTCAGATATGACAGGGATTACTGAAAATCTTTATCCATCATATGTAAAAAGTTCAGGTCAATGAACAGTGCAGATCTTACTCAAATGCACACTTAAAGCCAATGCTTATTAACTAAACTAGTATTTATTTTAAAAAAGGAAAGAGTATTGGGTAAAAAAGCCAGTTGAGTTTCACAAGAATGAAGTCCTCTTGTGTTGTTCCCGAACACTTTGAGGATGAAACCTATTCCAAACTAGTTAGATCCGTGCAACTTTGCCGCATGCAATTACAGAGCCCCAACATTCCAGCAAAGATGGGAATGAAATATCAAAGCCAGACAGAGCAGACTAGGGCTTTTTTTCAGTCGGTATGCACCAGTACTGTGTACCAGCACCTATTTTTCCCTGTCCGGCCCCACTGCCCAGGTGGGGGCCAGGGTTAGCAGGGCAGGGAAAGGAGTGGGTTTCCTTTCCCCTGCTGACCCAGCCCCCAGCTGGGCAGCAGGGCTGGCAGGGGCCAGGAGTGGCATGGGACAACAGGCCAGAATCCGGCCCACAGTCACCTGGGAGCTGTGGCCAAGCTGGAGCTTTTTCAAATCTCCCACTCTGAGCATGCTCAGATACATGGCTCAGGGTGGGAGCAGCCTGGCCAGGGAGCGACTCTGGCCGCCCCTGCAGCTCTAGCCAGGTAAGGAGGGAGGGGGCCGGGAGGGTCTGGCAGAGGTGGGGGGGGAAGCGAGAGGAGTGGGGAGCTGGGGGGGGGGGGTGGAAGGCAGGGCCTCAGAAGGCTGCTGGGGGCTGGCGGTGGTGAAAGACACTGACCCCTCCCTTCCTTCCCCCCCCAACCGCTCCTGCTGGCATACCAGCACCTTTTCTTTTTTTAAAAAAAAGCACTGGAGCAGACTATTTCAAAATCTCTCACGAGTCAGTAGGACATTAAGGCTATGTCTACACTTGGTAATTTAAGTCGACTTAGTGTGTCCACACTTAAAAGTAAAGCCAACTTAAAGGGGAACTTAAAAAGTTGACCTAGAGCGTCCACACTGGATACCTAGGTCAACTTTTAGAGGCTTAGGGGGACCTAGGGGAGGTCCACAGGGGTGGGTGGGCACCCCTTGCCCAATGCCAGGGGGCTCAGCCTTTGCCCCATTGTACCTAGGTACAATGGGGCAAAGGGGGACAGGGACCCTGGCAGGGCATAGGGGCAGGGTGGGCAGGGCTCTGCCCTGCCCTGTGGGGGGCATGCCAGGCTCCCCCTGTGCCCCCCCCCCCCGGCAGGGAGGGCAGTGTTGTAGCCCTGGGGTAGCCCTAAGTCGATTTAGGGCTACTCCACGTCTACACTGGCTTAAGTCGACTCTAGGGAGTTGACTTAAGCCTTAGGTCTACTAGGAAGGTGGTTTTATAAAGTCGACTTAATTTTAATTAAGTCAACTTTTTTTCCTTAAGTCAACTTAAGCAGCTTGCTTAAGTCGACTTAAGGAAACTGTCGTGTAGACGCAGGGTAAATTAAGTAGACTTAAGCAAGCTTAAATTGACTTAATTTACCAGTGTAGACACAGCCTAAGGTTGGTTGGTGACTCATTTTGAAGTCTGTCACCAATTACTGCCGCTCTGTCCTTGATGAGCTGGTCATCAGTGATGTGGAGTAGCTGCTTGGCTTTGCAGCAAGACAAGCTCCCTGCCCATAGCATCTATTACACTAAAAAAGGAAATGCTCTTTATTATTCATCACTCACACATGCTCAGCACCCTTAGTAACCCTTGTAAGCATTCTCTCTTTGTTCAGTGATGTCCCTGGCCCAGTCCGAAACACAAATGCACAGACAGCTCTGGGTAACAATGCAAGAATGTGCTGTTTTCCTGCAGGCCATGAAGCCCTACTATTCAACACTGTTTAGATTTCTAGCTGATTTTACTACTTCAGAAATGTCACTGACAAAGGACCTAGCAACTCCAGAGCGCCGAAAAGCATGAGCTTATTTCTGGAACATGGTGATGGCAACGAGGAGTCAAAACAACATTACCTCACTACAAATGCTACCAAGTTCAAAGCTTCCTGCTTTGTCCCATTGGCTTTCATTGGGCCATAAGGGTGAAATCCTGGCCACAAGATGACCTCAAAACTTCCAGTGACTTCAATGGGACCAGGATCTGGGTGACTATGGAAGGGCTGGTGGTATTGAATGGATACACTGAGTGCTATCTCTGGTTTCAACACCAGCCTTTCTCAGGAACCTCTAGGAAGGTTTACTTTCCTACACCCAGTCCAAGAGAAGTCTTGTAATTGGTGTGACAGCTATGAAAATTCCTGCAATATCCTGGAAAAATCTTACTGCATTAAGTTTAAGTATTTTAGAATTCATTGTATTAAGAATGCACGTCATGTATTATTCTGCAAGTGTCTGTGACATTTCTAGGGAAGAGACCTGACCAATGTAAATGCTGGGAAGTGTTAGGAGCTTCACAGGACTATGTGAATCAAGATAAACTTTTATAGTTCAGTGGCTTCCCCAGGAAAACTCTAGGGAGACGTGTGTGCAAAAGTAACTCCTTCTCCCCCTCCCTGGCCTTTTGAAGCTAAACCCAGTCGAGAAACCCACCTATTCTCAGATTGAAAACCCAAGCTGTATAAAGGAGGGACTAAACTAACTTTGCATGAGTGTTCTTATGCTGCGAATAAGGAGGTATGCACCTGTAACCACAGAAACCCCCTGGGCGGGGTTCGAAGGACTGTTAAGCCCTTGTTGGAGTTAAAGTGCTCTTTCGTAAGCTTGTTAGCATGTATGTAGGTTCTTGCACTATTTTTAATAGGTTTTCTCTGCAACGCTTTCACCTTACAAAGAAATGTGATTGTTTAGACAGAGCTGTGTGATAACTTAACTGTGGAGATTACATTGTTGAGAGCTGAGAAGGCAAAGCAAGCCTTCCTAGACAGTCTGATTTGCTGAGGACCCTACAAGGAAGGCAGGGGACTGTCTGTGCAACCTGGAAACAGGCCAGTCAGGAGAGAGAGGCATGTGGCTCTGCCCAAGAAACATGCTGGCTGGGGAGCTGGAAGCCTGAGGATGGGTGCCTGTGGTGATCCCTAGAGGGGAAAGACAGGTGCAGTTTCTCTGAATGATGACAGTTAATAGGCACGTGGCTAGTAGTATTGGTTTGCCAAGACATTTTTTGTGTCAAGTATATAAAATTTTAACAGAAACCCACAGAAAACATATATTTTGGAATATTTTGTTTTCATTTTGAAAATATTTCATTTCAGGGAATTTCATACTTTGGTTTTCAATTTTCTTTCATTTCCACAGCAGCCGTCCATAATATGAATTCCTCCTACTTCTGACAGGCCCTAATCTGGCATAATAGTTGAAATACTGGATTATTTTGACTGTATATGCTTTTAAAATCATTGCAGGCAATGCCACTTAGCACTGACTGAAACATCTCTTTTTTCAAGACTGAAGTGTCTCCTGTTTGTGTGGTAATGAATGGAGTAGTTTGCCACAGTGGTCCAAATTATTAGGCTGCCTACCACTGACAGGTTATAAAATAATGTCTATATCATGATAAATGAGCAGAACCTAACATTCTACACAAAATTTCAGAATTCTGAGATGAATTATTTCTGAAACTGAAATTTTGCAGAAATTCTGTTTCACAGAAAATATAGAAAATATTTTTTCAGTCCAATCCAGAACAAAACCAAATTTAGAAATGTTAGAAATACTGCAGATCGGAAATCTTGAGTTTTGAACAGCCAGAGTTGTAAGCAAGTTCCCTACATGCATGCTGTTCTTCTATAAGAACAAGTGACCTGCGCTTAATAATGAGAAACTGCAATTACTTCAAAAACTGGGCAATTACTTCAGTTTGTGGCGCTCTAGTGTTATTTACCCAGTGCTCTGTGGTGGTGCCCGTCAGTCCCAATCAGGAGCCAGGCCCTATTGGGCTAGCTAGGGGATGTACAAACACAATGGAAGATATAGTCCTTGCCTGTGTTACTGGCTGCATGCATTCTCTCAAACCTGATTTAGAGTTCAAACATGCCCAGCTCCGGTTTCAGTCCCAAGCCAGGCACCTCCTGTCCCTCAGGGTGTGAATCATGGTCCCTCCTGCATGCCAGGTGTCTGTCTCCATTGTGGCTATGCTAGTCAGGCCTCTTCCAGCCTGGCTGGCATCGTGCACCTGGCCTGCACCCTGGACCAACCCCCTACCCTGGCTTCAGGCTGCATTTGGGCCTGCTGTCTCCACCAGCAGCACCCAGGTGTGCTCTCCTCTCCTCTAAACCTGTGCCTCCTCCTGCCAGCCCTATTATGGGCCAGTCATTTGATTTGGCACAGAGCAATACAGGTGACCTGCAGCCAGTCAACCCCTATCCTGACTTGGACAGGGCAGCACTCTGGCACTGGAGGGAGAGCCAGGCTGGCTCAGGGAGTCAGGTGGGATTTCCTTAGGGCCCCTCTCTACTCTCCCAGCCCCATTGCATCAGACAGGGTATTGGGGGAGGGTGGGCCACGGGCTTGCATGTGGTTAACATTGTAACTTTGCTGCCTACCAGCACAGAGCATGGAAGGGAAATCTCTCTCTGCATTGGAGGAGCCAGGATTGCAGCTGGCTGATTAACATGGCATGGGGCTTGCGCTGCACAGAGGATGGAATCACAGCAGCCACTGGGGGGCAGAGGGTCATGTCCAAGCTGCAGGGTTCAAGGTAGAATCAGAAGGAAAAGAGAGTTTATAAAGAAAAGTAGACTCCGAAACACACCCGCTAACTGTTATAGTGCAGAAGGATGTCCTGGTAGTTTAGGTGCTGGGTTTGGACTCTGGAGCTCTGCGGTCAGTCCCACCTCTGTAATCGACTCCGTCTGATCTTGGGCAAGTCCCTTAACCTCTCTGGGTTCATTACCATTGGTCCAGTGGGGATAATGGGTCTTCCTTTGTCTATTTAGATTGCAAACTCTTTGGGGCAGGAGGTGTCTCGTACAGTATGGCTCTGTGCACTACCCAGCACTCTATGGCCCCAGTCTCCTCTGTGAGCTGAATGTGCAAACAAATGATGACAACAAATGAGGGCTGCTAGAAAATCCAGCAGTGCTTCACAGACAGAGGTTGCTGAGTCCCAGTGGTGATTTACTCTTCCTCGATGCTCCTCTGCGGCCCAAGGAAGCTCTCAGGAGGACTCTTTCATCATGGTGTTGTTGCAGTGTGGGGGTTGGTTTGCTGCCCTATTTTGCCGTGCCTGCCTTACCTCTAGTAATGTGACACACCCTGGCCTGCAGCACAGTCAGAGCATTCCCTGAGTGTGAACAAAAACCCCAAGGAATCTTAAACCAGCCAAGTGCAGCCAGTGAACGGGGCTTGGGCCTGGCACAGGGAAAGAAACTGGAGTGGGGGTGTTGCACCATTGCTGGAAAGAGCTGCGTCTTCCACAGCGTTCATGAGAAGTGCTTTGCTTTGCTTTCTCTTCTAGTTCCAATTTCAAAGCCTCACGTTGTCCTGGCATCATCCACTGTGCTTGAGCTAAGTGAATATTTCACCCTGAACTGTTCCCATGAAAATGGCACAAAGCCCGCCTACACCTGGCTGAAGGATGGCAAGCCCCTCAGCAACGACTCGCGGCTGCTTCTCTCCCATGACCAGAAGGTGCTCACCATCACGCGGGTCCTCATGTCTGATGATGACGTTTACAGCTGTCTGGTGGAAAACCCCATCAGTAGTGGGCGCAGCGTCCCAATAAAGCTAACCGTGTACAGTGAGTATTCCTAAAGCACGTACGTTTGGGGGAAGGCATCACTGCTGTGCCCTGACATGCTTGTTCTGCTTGCTGCAGAAAATCCCCAAGCCTGGGGTGCACAGGGAACACAAACACAACATGGGGATTTTTAAATACAGTGGAAAGCTGTTAACTGTGACACGTAGTAGAAATCTGCTGATATCTGTAAGGGGCCTCTCTTCCCTCAGCTCGGATATAGATCCAGCACTTCAGTGCCACACTACACTGCTGTGCTGCAGAAAGAGGCACCAGTAGCTCTTCTTGAGTCATTATTAACTTCAAGGCCTGCAGCGACCTACTAAATTGCCCCATGCTATAGAGCGTGGTGTGATCCCTCATTAGACTCAAATGCCCCAGGGAGTGCTAGGGGGTTGTGTGCCTCCTGATCTAAAACCTGAAGCAACAATCCCATGGTAATTCTGTAAAGACTGAAAACAAGTAAATTAATTACTCAGCATTTACTAGTGATTGCCCTGTATTACCAAGATTTACTTAATTGTTATAGCAAATGATTTAATAATTGGCTGCCGCTGACACCAAATGATAGAACCACTTGATTTTTCTAAGGATTGCATCAAAGCAGTAATTATCTTCATGTGCAGAAGTCCACAATCTGTGCAGACAGGTTCTCCTTTCGAGCGGCTCGTCTTTTCGAAGGCTTTTGCCTTCTCACTTTCCCAGAATAAAGCCTACTATCAGACTCCGGATGGGTGAAATCCACCTGCCATCTGCAGCAAGCGCATGGCATTGCAGTGCAGCCACTGTGCCAATCTCTGAATTGCTGCCCATCCACACTGACTGCCTGAAGAGATCCTCTGTCCTAGTGCAGCCCACCCTTGTCACTGCCCTCAGTGGTAGAAAGGAGGTGCAAAGGTGTCACTGCACAGCCATTCACCCTTCTCTCTGTGCAAGGCCCTCTCCCCGTGAATGAGAGGGGAATGCTACTAAGCACTAATGCTCACCAGCACTCTCTGGGATATTCTTTTTGGATAACCAAGTCTGCAGCTGAAGTCGGTCTATAAACTCCCCAATCATTGGCTCTGCAGCTGCTAATGTGTGAAAAAAATGCTATGCAAATGGCCATCTGAGAAAGGAATTCTGGTAGTGTGGTTCTAGATTGCTGTAAAACAATAGATTACAAATGTCACCAGAGACTTGTAAACTATTTGGGCACTGGAAGAGTTTTCCTATCAGCTTTGGTAAAAGAACTGGAAGAAAGTGCAGTCATTATAAAGGGACTGAGTTAAGCAACTTATGGGGGACACTCAGATATGCATATACATACTGATGTGTATAACCATTGCTGCTGAGGCTTCCTTTTAGTGGCTATTGTCAGTGGAACTGGAACTCATACCCGTTGTTGGTGTTAGCTGATGTTTCTGTTATCGGATATGCCTTTCAGGTGCTTTGTACCTTTGTGAAATTTTAACTGTTTGGGCTGAAAGATTCCATGCTGAATGTCTCACTCCAACTGAATTTCCTGGGAAGTCTTAGTGAAAATGGTTCAGCAAACGAGGTTAAAAAAATAGGTTGGTAAGTCCCTGTTAAAACATTCTTAGAAGCTGTTTCTTTCAGAAATTCTGGTGTCACCGTGTTCTGGAGCAGGGACTTGAAATTTGGCAGGGTGTGGCCCTAGGGTCAGGGAATTGCCGTTTGCCGCCCTTGTACGGACCTAGCCAGATTCAACACCTGAAAATCACTGTTTGCATGTGCTTCCCAGGAATCTCTGGAGACAGTAGACACATCTCGAACTAGTCCATCACATGGAGCATGCTGCAGCCCAAGGCTGCGAGGGTGAGCAGCACTCTGACTGCAATTGCTTTTCCTGGTCAGTGGGATCAGTGTGGCACCGGGCACAGGAACCGAGAGCAGGTGCCAGGGGATGGTTTCTGCTATGCTCACTGCTCCCCTGCAATGCCCAGCAGCATAGAGGGGGTGAGGAGGGGACAGGACAAACTGTGTGCATAGGAGCAGAGGGGCCAGACTTGTGGAGCAAGGCCAGGCTGGGGACAGGGCAGAACAGGGCAGGGCAGAGCGCTGGGGTCTCAGGGAAAGGGACAAGGACATTCAGAGTATGGTCCTGCTTTGCCAGCCGGCACCAGCCAAACCCAGCATTGGTAAGGAAGGTTTGGATGAATGCCTCCATGGCTCTTGGCCTCATGCACACCTGGGGAACTGTTTTCATCATCTGAGTGGGGCAATGAGGGGATACTACTATTTGTAACCAGGGGCGTGCCCGCCCATCACTACAAGCTAAAAACTAAAAGTCCCTTCCCCAGCCTATAGGGAGGGGCAGCCATGCCCAGCACCAACTAATTCTGGGGGACAACTTTTAAAGAACAGGTATGGGGTGTAGCAGTTGCTGGGCTCATTAGCGAAGTGCTAGAAAGGCTCACAGGAAGAGACTGGTGGGCAGAGGTGGCTTTTGGGGTAAGCGGAGCAGGCGGCCGCCTAAGGTCCCGAGCAGTATGGGGTTCCTTCGCCTACCCCAAAAGCTGTGTCTGCCTCCCGCCCTGCAGAACACTTGGCGGGGGCGGGGGCCGGCCAGACCGGGGCCAGAGCCAGTGGTGGGGGGCATTCCTGTGAAGTGGCAAGGCCCAGGGCCAATTGGTCTGCAGGGCCCCGGCCCTGGGGGTGGGGTGCGTGGTCAGTGGGACAGACAGGCTAACCCAGATGTCAGGCTCTGCCCTTCCACCCCACCCCTGGGCCAGCTGCTCCACCCCTGAAGGCGGGGTGGGCCAGCCAGAAGCCCAGCTCTGCATACTCCTGCCCTGCACCCTTGCCTTTGGCAGTGGGGGTTGGGGCCCCCAGCGGGGCACCAGATACAGTTTTGGGGCCCCTGACAGGGCACTGGAGCCACAGAGAAGGCTGGCCATGGAGAACCATGGCCGTGGGGTTTTTGGGGCCCTGTGCGGGGCAGAGGACCATGGGGCAGGGTTTCAGGGACCCCAGTGGGGCACCGAGGCCATGGAGAGGGCTGGCCTCAGGGATCCAGGGCTGCAGGGGGCCCCGGACAGGGCCCTGGGGCTGCAGGGATCCAGGGCTGTGGGGAGCCCCGGGTGGAGCACTTGGGCTGTAGGTTGGGGGCCAGACTGCTGGGCCATGGGGGATGGCTGCAGGGATCTGGGGCTGTGGGGAGCCCAGGAAGGGTGCTGGGGCTGTGGGTAGAGTTTTGGGGGACCCCCTGTGAGATGCCAAGGCTGATGGGGAAGGGCGGAGCTAGTGCTAGGGAGCCCTATAGGGGGCCCCAGATAAGCTAAGGCCGCCTCTGGTGGTGGCTTAGTCCCAAAAACCAGGCTGCACTTACAAATCAGGTTTAATACTGGACCTGTGCAGATTGTTTGCAGGTGGATCTGATTTTCTGGGTCTGATTCTCACGCAGAAGGACCCTAGCCACTGAAATGCTGCTGTTTATGGACAGGGTTTGAGGACACGTAACCAAGTTCATTACAGTGAGTGAGATGAGGACTCCTACTTTTGAAGAAATCAGAAATATTTATAAGAAGAAGAAAGAAATAAGAAATATTATCTTTGAGGGGCAGGTGCAATCTCAGGAGAGAGGGTGGTTTGGGTCTGGCTCCCTTAGGAGGCCAGCCTCTTGTGGAGTCTAGAATTTCTACCATGTTCATCAAGGTTTTCAGGACAGAAAGCCTGGCAGGAATGTTACCCTCATTCCAACTGGGGTCAGAGTAATTAAAAATTAAACTGTCAACAGATTGTGCTTTAGTTGTTTGTGACATTCTAACACACATGGTATTTATTTATTGCATGGCTAGAATTTGTTCTCTTCGCCCTCACTTCCCCACAAACCATTCTCAGTCCTTACAGTCACTAATTGCATTTTCAGGCATGGTAAGAGAAGGAGTTCAATCTGTTGGTGCTCTCTGCTGTTCTTACTTGGTAAATGGTTGTCTCACACCAACACCGAAACATTCAGTGCATACTCCTTGGCAGAAAAATTAAGGAGACAGAGAGTCTTCTAGGATCAAAGTCCCCTCCTGGCAGCACTGACTGGCCTCAGAGGCTTGGGAGTCCAAGATGTCTGGATGCCAGCACATCTACAGGAAGTGCCAAAGGGCAGAGCTGAGTTGCAGATGCTTTCTGTGCAGTGGATTTAGTTCTCCACTTGCCTTTGCTCAACCAACAATTAACTGCAAAACACAGTGCCAGATGCTATTACTCTGGTGTGGATCTAGCTATTATTCCTATTGGTATCTAGCTTATTTTGCCCCAGGACAGTGGCTATTGCAAAGATGTGTACAAAAATGACCACAATAAATTATATCAATTACTGAGATAAAGTTGTGAGAGTTGGCAATAGGGTCCCCCCTTGCACGTGTGGAGCAGGGGACAAGGAGGAACGTTCACCCTCAGTTACCTTCATGATGACACCTGAGAATCTGTGCCTAAACTTGTTGCCCAAACTTTAAAATCCTAATGTCACATTCGCAGAACAGATGAGCAGCCCATTCTCACCTGAGATGAGCATTTGTGGGAGCTCTTAGTACTAATGAAAATCAGGCCGATGGTGCCTCCATGTGGACAGCCAGCTAGTGTGATCACCGAGTGGCAGATCTGAAACCTCCATAGCAGAGCTGGGCAAATAAGTAATTTTTGGGGGTCCAAAAAATCATTTTTTAAAAAAGTGGTTTGACCAGAACCAAATCCAAGCCATCCTGAAATGTTCAGTGAATTGGCAAAGTCTCTTTTGGGTGCAAGGAAACTTTTCATTTGACACAAAACATTTTGTTTCTGGCCATTTTTAAAGGACAAGATTCACATAGTTGCTGTGGAGAGGAGCCCCCACTTCTGCCTCTAGGCATAGGACCCTTACTTGGGATGTGGGAGACAAGAATTCAGTTGTCCCTCCTGCCTGATGTGGAGCAGGGATTTGCACTTGGAGTTTCCTGGCCATTGAGCAATGGGGCTAAGGTGGGGCTCTCCCAATCTCTCCTCTTGATGCTGTTCTACTGTGCAGAAACTACTCAGCCACTGGAAGAGGACGAGAAAATAAATGGCTTTATGGTTTAATGTTTAGGGCACTCCACTGGGAGGTGAGATGCTCAGTTATTTATACAAAGTGAAACAGCTTCAGGCCCCACACAGCCCAATGTTTAGAGCATTCTGTTGGGAGGCGTGGACCAAATTCAACTCCCTGCTCCACTTCAGGCAGAGATCCATAGGATCTAAGGTCAGAAGGGACCAATATGATTATCTAGTCTGACCTCCCGCACAATGCAGGCCACAAAATCTCACCCCCCTATTCCTGTAATAGACCCCTAGCCTAAGAAGACCCCTCAGAGAAAAGGAGACTTGAACCTGGGTTTCTCATATGTTAGCTGACCACCCTAATGATGAGGCTAGGAGTTGTCAAGGGGGAAAGCCTCTTCTGCCACTAATTTGAGAAGAGCACCTAAGTACCCTTGTGAATCTAAACACGTGAAAAAAGATGTTGGGGCTGTAACCCAGATGGGTCGGGAGGTAGGTGGGTCTCTGCACAGGACATGAGTCGTACTGCATGGCCAGCTTGTTCTCTTGTCCCTTCCTGAGAGGGAGGCACTTGCTGGGTGGGTGAGGGGAAAGGACTGGCTTGGAGGGCCTGGGTGAACCTCAGACTTCTGTGGGACACCAGTCCCAGAGACAATAGCCATGTGTTACAGCGATTGTCCGCATGCACACAGCATTGGGCATATAGCCCTGAAGTGAATCAATGGACAACATGGCTTCTACCAAGCAACAGGAAATCATCATGTCCCAGGGCCACCATCTGGCCCAGAACTCTGAATCGTGTGTACCTAGCAGCATTAGGAACACTGTGAATGTGGGCCAAATTCTGCTGTCTGCCCCATCCATCCAGCAGATTAGCTCTGCCAGAAGCAGCTTGGTCATTCCTGCACAGAGAGCCCATTTCTGTGGCCTTGTACACACTACAAAGTTATTGCGCGATAACGCCCTTTATTGCCCGTTAAGAGGCACAGCGTCCACACACAAATCACTGTTGTTGCGCGTTAACAGCCCTCTTACCACGCAACATGTAAACCATCAAAACGAGGGTGGTAGCGGCTAACGCGGAACAGCTATTGTGCGATAGTCCGTGTGTGTACGGTTACCGCGCAATGTGAAACCTCCGGAAATGGCCCACAATTCCAATTCCATCCCTTCTGCACTTCCTTCTGTACTCTGTGGCTGTGGCGTCACCTTACCCGCCCTCCCATCAGTCCTGGGAATTTTTGAATTCTTCACTCTTCCTGTTCGCTTGCTGTGGAGTGCTGCTGCAGCTGTGTGCTCCAAGATCAATGGCGGCTCATCGCAGCAAATGTGCTCCAGTCTGGACAACAGCAGAGGTGCTAGATCTGATAGGCATCTGGGGAGAGTCCGCCATGCAGGCACAGTTACGTGGCAGCCGGCGGAATGTTGACATTTTTGGCCAGATTTCTCAGGCAATGACGGAGAAGGGGTACGAGAGAGACACTCTGCAGTGCCGGTCGAAGGTGAAGGAGTTGCGGATTACGTACCACAGAGCCAGAGAGGCAAACCGGCGCTCCGGCTCAGCGCCAGCTACATGCCGATTTTACAAGGAGCTGGAAGCAATCCTGAGCGGCGATCCCACAACCACCCCAAAAGCTACCGTAGACACGTCGGCAATAGCCCCTGAAAAGGACACCAGAGCCGACGGTGATGAGCTATTCGTCAACGAGGACGCGGAGGAGGAAGACGACATGGACGGTGATAGCGGTGCACCCGACCTAGGGAGCCAGGAGCTGTTCTCCACGCCGCCTGACCCAAGCTGCCCAGATTCCCTCTCCATGCTTTCTTCGGAGGCAGCAGGGGGGAGCCCCGGTAAGATTCATCAGCAGTGGCTTCTATGCTACCAGTCTAAGCTTTGCGGGTAAATGAAGAGTGGGCAGGAAATAGGCGTTTTTAGTTTCATCCTTTCTTTTCTTTTTTGGATGGGGGGGTTTACCCTGCATTATATGAGCAGTGCATCAATGCATGCAGTAATTGCCACTAAATCATCTCCATTGAGATCACTGAAGGTGTCCTCGATGTACTTCCACAGCCTCCTAGTTAAATTCAATGGTAGAGCGACTGTTTCCCCTCCCCCATAGAGGGAAACTCTCCCTCGCCAGTTGCAAAGCACGGCCGCGGGAACCATGGCCGCGCACAAGCCAGCAGCGTACGGTCCCGGCTGAAAAGCAGTGACATGCAGGATATGCATTCTGGCTTGCAGTGGCACTCTAAGCAGCGAGATATCGGCTTCCATGGCAGTGCCCTATGTGAAATAATCGCCCCAAGCACTGCAAATAGTTCACGGAGCTGTGTCTTGTCTCTGCAACCCTGCCCTCCCTTTTCAAAAGCCCTTTCAGTCCCCGGCAATGCCCTGTCCCGTGGGCAGAGCGGAATGTGGCAGGAGAGCATCTTACTGTCTCCCTAACCAAAGTGAGAACAATAGCACTACTCATAATGTTTCATTTTTCCGTAGAAACAACCTTCGCAGGTCGGTGGTCTGCGCCAGCTGACCGGCTCAGACAGATAAGGAGGAGGCCTCGCAGGAGCAAGGAGGATATCTTCCAGGAGCTGATGCAGTCCAATGAGGCATCCGCAAGGGAGACTAGACAGTGGAGGCAGGAGTGCCGTCAGGAGCGCAAAGAAAACAGTGGGAAAAGGCAGAAGCAGAAGGATGCCCTCATAAACATCCTCCAGGAGCAGACCCAGCTGATGAAGGCCACGGTTGGTCTGCTCCAGGCTCACCCCCCCCTGCAGCCACAGCAACAGTTTATGTCCTCCATGCCCCATTCGCCCCCCCAAGCAGTTCTTTGAAGTCCAGGGACACCCCTGGTATAATGTTACCTCCACTCCTGCACCAAGCTATGGCATTGAGACACGCACCTACACGCACCTATAGCCCCTTCTTCATGCACTGTTAATATCTAATGTTCCATAATAATAAAACTGAAACGCTTGAACATTGCACAGTCTGTTTATTGATACACAATAAGATTTGTTGATGCATGTTTGGTATTCATTCAGTTGAGCATAGTAAAGTACACAACCCCCTCCCCCCCAATGATAAGCACCCAATACTGCGCGGGTACACTATTGCCCAACAATATAATGCATCCTATAAGTCCCCATGACTAAAATGCTCCTTCAGTGCCTCCCTTATGCGCACAGCTCTCAGCTGTGCCCCCCTGATACTCCTAGTGGCTGGCTGCTGGAAGGCAAACTCTAGCCGCTCAGCCTCCACGTCCCAGGAAGGGGGAAATTTCTCCCCCCGATTTTCACAAACATTATGCAGGACACAGCACGCCACAATGACGGCAGGAATGTTGTCCTCATTTAAGTCTAGCCTCCCGTACAAACATCGCCAGCGCCCTTTTAAACGCCCAAAGGCACACTCTACGGTCATTCGGCACCGGCTTAACCTGTAAGTGAAGCGCTCCTTGCTGCGATCCAAATTTCCGGTATAAGGCTTCATAAGCCAAGGCATCAGTGGGTAGGCTGGGTCCCCTAGGATGACTATGGGCATCTCAACATCTCCAACAGTAATTTTATCATCGGGGAAGAAGGTCCCTGCTTGCAACTTATGGTTCAGTCCCGTGTTCCTGAAAATGTGAGCATTATGTACCTTACCCGACCACCCCGCATTTATGTCAGTGAAACGCCCCCTGTGATCCACGAGTGCCTGAAGCACCATAGAAAAGTAGCCCTTCCTATTAATATACTCAGTCGCCAGATGCTCCGGTGCGAGAATGGGGATGTGAGTGCCATCTATTGCCCCCCCACAGTTCGGGAATCCCATGTCCGCAAATCCATCGACGATCTCCCGCACGTTTCCCAACGTCACTGTCCTCCTGAGCAGAACACGATTAATGGCTCTGCACACTTGAGAAAGTGCTAACCCGACGGTCGACCTGCCGACTCCGAACTGATTTGCGACCGAGCGGTAGCAGTCTGGAGTCGCCATTTTCCACAGCGCGATTGCGACACGCTTCTCCACGGTGAGGGCTGCTCTCATTTTGGTGTCCTTGCGTCGCAGGGCAGGGGCTAGCTCCTCACACAGTTCCATGAATGTGGCTTTCCGCATTCGAAAGTTCTGTAGCCACTGCTCATCATCCCACACCTGCAAAACGATGCGGTCCCACGACTCTGTGCTCGTCTCTCGTGACCAGAACCGGCGGTGCACCGTGTGCAAATGCTCTGTGAAGGAGCTCAGCAATGCGGTGCTGTTGTCCTGCATGGCAGTCACCAGCCCGGAGTCATCCGAATCCTGGTCTGATTCGGAGCTGAATGCATACTGTGCCACTAGCCGAGATGTATTCATTATGCTGAAGGCGACAGTCGAGATCAGAGCTGGATCCATGTTGCTGCAAAAGGACTTCCGGGAAGAAATGCGCAAAAGTTGAAAATGGGCACGAGTTGCTAGTAGCAACTGTCGTGACGCGAGGGGAACAGAATGCACCATGGGAAAGCAAGACTTTACCCATGGTGCATAGCGCTACTCTTCTTCTTCCCAGGAGTCTTAGCGAAAATTCAGGATGGAGGGAACTGTGGGATAGGTTCCCACAATTCAATTGGGTTTCTTGTGGAATTGCGAATTGCGGGGGGGGGGGGGGGCTCTGTTCCGTCACAGGCAGTGTAGGGTGTACACGATCTTGCGCAACAAAACCCACGTGACTTTTAAAGTGCAACGGGCTTATTGCGCGATTATTCCTGTAGTGTGTACATGACCTGAGTCAAAGGCCCTGGGCTGCAGCACAGAGACCGGTGATACTCAGATCGGGGCTTGGGAGCCACCAGTGGCTCTTTGCAGCACATGTTATTAAAACTCTGTGATTTCATTGTTAATCAGTCTCAGTTAGTAGCCAATCAGGGTGCTTTTGCTCTGTTATTATCCGATTGTAGTTGATAGAATAATAGTACTAGGTCAGTCCAGTATATAGTAAATAAAACAATGAATTGACACCACTGGGATGTCTTTGGGTAATGCTGATTGCTAAACTGGCCCCTGAATCACTGAGGTCTACATATCACTGGCATAGACCAGCCCCCGCCCCACTCTGAAAGCCCCAACGCGGATGCTGGAGTTCCAGCTCATCCATAACAAATGTTCTCTAATAGTTGCTGGCCTTCACTGCCTCCGCAGCATTCCTACCGGTTATATTGTTTGACAAACACCTGGGGAGTGATGCTCCAAGGCACGTACCTGGGTCCCGGGAGCTCAGGCTGGAAGCCTGGAAGAGGGGAAAATAGTCTCCTTCTGTTCCATTTGCTAGGGACCCAAAGGGGCTGTTTCAAATCTCCTCCGAGAAACAAGATTTTACTGACAAGTTCCAGAGGGGTAGCCGTGTTAGTCTAGCTCAGCAAAACAAACAAGGAGTCCTGTGGCACTTTTAAACACTAACAAATTTATTCATTGCACGAGCTTTCGTGGGAGAAATCCAAGGGGGGGGGGGAGCTGAAGAAAGGAGGGTGTTTGGTTTTGTGCTCAACTCCTGGGCTGTTTGGCTTCTCCATCAGTGGGCTCTGGGGCATCCCTCCCAGGATACAGAGAGACCCTGTGCTGAGCCTTGCTGGTGACAGACTAACACTGGGGTGGCTCCTTGCGCTGTCTGCAGAGGGCGGACGGGCCTTTGCCAGCGCTGAGGCAGTGACACTCTCCGGCACTGTGACTGCGAGCCGTAATTAGTCTCCCATTTCTCTCCTAGGGAGGAGCTCTCTCTACATAATCCTCTCCACAGGGGGGATTTTCCTCCTTGTCACCTTGGTGACGGTCTGTGCCTGCTGGAAACCCTCCAAAAAGTGAGCTTTTTCAAATAAGCTGAATAAAACAGTTGTTATTCTGTTCCCCCTACACCTCTCTGCCAGTCCAGAACTGTCCTGGGGACTGCATGGGCGCCGGGTATCATAGACTGGGGAAGGCTTAGCCTTCCCAGTTAGGCGTGGCCCACCCATGCTCCGCCCTGATGCCCTGCCCCCTCCTGCTGCATCCTGCTCTTTCCCCCTGCCTCCAGGGGCTTTGCTGAGCTGTCTGTGGAGGCCAGGGCAGAGTCAGAACCGTAGGGCACATAACCCCAGTAAAACATCCATGGTGTCTTTATTCTCTTTGGGAAGGGGCTTCCCAGAGCCCTTGCATTTAAAAGCCACAACTCTGCAACCAAACCCCCAGTGACCTGCCCCAAGAAATGAATGAATCACACCAGTGACCACGCCAGGCTCCCCGCTGGGTGCAGACAGGAGGGGCTGGCAAGGTTCGTGGTTATCTGCCCTGGCCGCAGGACAGAACAGCCTAGGGCCTGCTCTACCGAAGGGACCGCATGCCTGCCGGAGACTGCCAAGGTGCATCACAATCTGGCTGGCCCATTGCCCATTCCTCCCCCATCCCTCTCCCATCACAGGGTCTATGACGAGGGAGACGTGGGACTGAGCTCTCCCCATGCCAGGAATCAGGCCAGGAGATAGGGGATCTTTGCCCCCTCTTCACTGCTTGCTCAGGACCCAGACTCCAGCCCAGTGCCCTGCTCTGTCCACCCCCTTCCCAGAAGCCCACAAAGAAGGGTCCTTGACTTGCCAGTAGTGCCCTTTCTCCATTACGTGGGTCTGGGAATGGGAGCATCAGTGCCTAGTCACATTCCAGGGGCACAGAGGGGAGCAGAATCTCCCTGGCAGAACGCGCCCAGGCCCTGCAAAGAAGGTATTGCATGTGATCAGAGAGAGAGAAGGGTTTCCATGCAAAGGGTTGGGCTTCAGAACAAATCCCATTCTGCCACTGGTGGAATGTCTGTACATAGGGAGAGCCCGAGACCTCACTGGAAAATTAACATCTGTTTCCTTTCCCAGCTCTCTTGTTTCTCTTTGCCCATCTCTGAATGCCCCTGAGTCCACAGGCAGCCTGGTTCCTTGTGCCCTGAAATTCTGACAAGCTCCTCTCATTTCTGGAACGAGTGTGTCCAAGTGCAAGCCAGCTGTTATCCCCCCTCCAAAGCTGTAGTTTACTTTCAAATTGTTTCTTACGAAGTGGTGGGTTGGTTTCTTTGGGGAAGAGCCATGCTTCAAAGTGGAGAATGTGAAATACCAGATTCTATCTACGTCTCCCATAAGGCAGACTCAGCTAATGGCCTTCCCACATGCCTGAGATATTGCCAGACATAAACCCATGATCAAAGTAAAGTCATTCCCAGCGGAAGAGCGCCGCCACGGCCCCACCTGCTGGCAGAGAACCCAGGCTTGGAGGCAGTTCTTTGTCAGTGGATTCTGACCTGTGTCAGTTGGGGTCATTCTCATGTAGGTTTAATACTTTCTCCTCACCTACCTTTTCCCTAGAGTCACTGCTGGGGTGCTGCTTTCCTTTCTGCCTCCAGCACCCATTGGGATTTCATCCAAATCCAACCCCTCAATTCCCTCCATCTCTCTCATGCTCATTCGCTCCTTGGCTGTTTCCACACATTGCCCCAGCCTCAGTGAGTTTCAAGCCATCCAACTATTCAAGCCAACTATTTGCTGCCATTTCTGCAGTGGTGGTGGTAGTGGTGACAGATCCTGGGGCAGGGAGGGCCCAGCCACACCATCTCCGGGACTCAGCTGCCTCTCTCCTTTTATATACACAGAGAAAATTAGCATGGCCCCTGCACAAGGATGACATGCAAATTCGCGAAGCGGTCCATATTGTCATTTTGCAGTGCTGGGATTTTGGTTCTTTTCTGCCACTGAACACTCGGCTCAGGAGGGTAACCCTAGGAGCAGAAAGCATTGCAGGATAGCTAGCCCAAGTCCCTGGAAGAGAATGCTGACACTGAAGCGAGGCTGAGCACAAGTCTATTGGCTTCTTCTTCACAAAACCCCTTGTACATTTTTCAGAGACAAGCGGAAACTGGCCAAGCAAGGCTCCTCTGAGTACATGGATCAGAATGAAGAACATTTGAAGCACGAAGGTAAATAATTGTCCAGAGCGTCTCTCTCCAGAAATCTCTGCAGGGCACAGATGGCTGTTGGAGCTCCCCAGGTATTGTTGGCCTATCAGACCAACATGGGTTTTGTTACTAATTGCACAGCACTTCTGCAGGCAAAGAAAACAATGCAAAGAAGAGTCATTCCTGTTTACACACACTAAAAGGCTCAAAAATCAGCTAGTGAAGCCTTGTGGCTAGTGACCTTCTGGTGTGATGACTTTTATGACCTGCAGACACTTGCCATTAGGTGCAATGATCACTGGGGGTGTGTCTACACTTGTAAATTAAGTTGACTTAATTTACTCTACGTCTACACTACACTTTCCTTAAACCGACTTAAGCAAGCTGCTTAAGTCGACTTATTAAGTCGACTTTGTTAAACCTAGTTTAAAGTTGGCTTTAGGCTTAAGTCGACTTTCTAAAGTCGACTTAAGCCAGTGTGGACGCAGAGTAGCCCTAAGTCGACTCTAAGTTGACTTCGGGCTCTCCAGGACTCCCTCACTGCCCTCCCTGCTGGGGGGGTGGCACAGGGGGAGCCTGACATGCCCCCCCACAGGGCGGGGCGGAGCCCTGCCCCTATGCCCTGCCAGGATCCCTGTCCCTCTTTGCCCCATTGTACCTAGGTACAATGGGGCAAAGGCTGAGCCCCCGGCACTTGGCAAGGGGAGCCCCCCCTGCCACCGGGGACCTCTCCCAGGTCCACCTAGCCCCTAGAAGTTGACCTAGGCATCCAGTGTGGATGCTCTAAGTTGATTTGGCAGGGTCCCCTTTAAGTCAACTTAATTTTTGAGTGTAGACATGCTAAGTCGAATTAGCTAAGTCGACTTAAAGTAACAAGTGTAGACATAGCCCTAGTGATTTTCCTGCATTCAGTTTTAGTTGTCTTTCCAAGGAGAGCGGTGGGGACAAAAAACCTAGCAGGCTTCAAAACCGAGCTTCATGAATTTATGGAGGCAATGGTATGATGGGACAGCCTAATTTGGCTGATCTTTGACCACTGGTGGTAGATATGCCAATGGCCTGTGATGGGATGTTAGAAGGGGTGGGGGGAGTGTTCTGAGTTATTACAGAAAATTCTTTCTTGGGTGACCGGCTGGTGAGACTTGCTCACATGCTCAGGGTTTAATTGATCACCATATTTGGGGTTGGGAAGGACTTTTCCCCCAGGGCAGATTGGCTAGAGCTCTGGGGTTTTTGCCTTCCTCTGCAGCATTGGGAATGGCTCACTTGCTGGTGGATTCTCTGTACTTAAAAGTCTTTAAACCATGATTTGAGGACTTTAATAACTCAGTCATAAGTTAGAAGTTTATTACAGGAGTGGGTGGGTGAAGTTCTGTGGCCTGTGTTGTGCAGGAGGTCAGACTAGATGATCATATTGGTTCCTTCTGATCTTAGAGTCTGTGAGTCTATGAGTTGTGCAGTCTTTCAGGTATTACTCCTGAGCTCCCAGCATGGGGGAGGTTCAGGTAGGAAACCACTCCTCCAGGGAGTCTGCTCAGAGGAAACTGCTTCTCATAGATATGTAAAATCTGGGGCTGACACATTGCAGGCTTTGAGGCACCCTGCTGTTGCAAAAACCTGTGTTCAGATTTCTCTGCTTTCTTGCTCGAAGTTCCATAATTTATTCTGTCTTCTCCTTAAGAGCGTGTTCCTCAGCAGAGCTCCAAGTGCATGAAACCAGAGGCAAGATGGGACCCTAAAACTAGCGTTGTGTCACTCGGCTCGTTTTGGGGGGTGCAGAGGGGCTTGTATGACTGAGGACATACAACCCTGGCTCCTGTTAGACTTTGCACAGACCATGAATTTGAGTTGTTCTTTCCTGTATCTGAGCCAATTTCTCCCATGGGGCCCAGGAGAGGAACAGTTATATCCTAGCGACCTAGCCCATTCATGGAGTTGCTGGTTCTTGCTCCCTGAACTTCAGTAGCTGACTGCTGTGATCTCAGGTTCCTGCTACGATGCAGCCTTTGGGGGCTGCCTGCACCATTTGTCTAAATTATACTCGGGAGGGAGCCAGTACAGTCAACTCTGCCCACTCCTGAGCTATATTCTGGGCAGCACAAGCGCATGTGGGCACGTTTTTACCCCGTTTGTGTGTGATTCTGTGCTTTGCAGCCTGTGCCTGTAATTCATTCGTCTGCGTCAACAGAGACTGACGATTGTGTGAACTTGTCCGTTGTGTCTTTGTCCTGCTCCTGGAATCCAAATAAAGCCTGGGGGACTCTAACACTCACAGCCACACCCACACGCTCCACGTAGGGTCCTTATCCAGTTATTAGTCAGAAATGTCACAGAAGTTTATTGTCTTTCTGTGCAGTTGAGATTGTCCCCCGTAGCGGAGAACATGAATGCAAGAATCCAGTTGCTCTCTACATCTTAAAGGACAAAGTAAGTGTTACGTGTTGTTCTTTGTAACCCTTGGGCCACTAATTTCACACGGGTAATCTCTTTCCATAGAAGAGGGAGAGACACCATGCTTCTAGGCACAGACACAGATCCTTTAAATGGGCTCACAATCCTGGAGCTGTGTGAAACGCTTCCCATGAAACCCTAGCAAGTTTTACCAGTGCTTTTCGTAGACCTGCTTGGCGAAGGCCCCTGCACTGTTGGGAGGAAGCAGGGCTTCGTCATGCATAAATCTGGATCAGTTTCAGGTCCATGCCTGGAAATTGCACAGGACTTCTGGTTTCAGGAGAAACAAGGTGAGCCCCACAGATTCCGACAGGATTCCTCTGCAATTTGTGGCTTGTTTGAACCAGAAACTCAAAGCAAGACTTGTGGGCGGTGAACCCAGGGGGGACCCACCCTGGAAATGTCCAGCCAAGCTCCTACAAAGCAAACTGCTGAGCTTCTCCTGCGTGTGTGAGAAGTGGCTGCAGCAGCACATGCAAGAGCCCATTTGCAGATAGAAGTGGGATGTTGGGGCCTGTGAGTTCGGCAGACACCGAGTAGGTGGCTGCAGTGGGGCATTTGACCAACATATCGGACTGAATTTATCTGGGGATGGCCTTCACAACACACAGCATGGCCTGGCTTAGTCTCATCCATCTCCAGTAGAATTCTCCCTCTAGCCAGGGCCTCTGTCTGTACAGCTGATTTGCGTTATAAACAGGCTGCACGTTGCCCATGGGCCCAGAATGAGCTCCTTTGACAGTGGCACCATTGAGTATATCCAGCTGCACAGCACTGATATGGCAGGATGGGAATCTCGCAGGCCTTCCTGCTTCGCTCAGCGTGACAGCGAACCTGCACTAAACATCTTGCAGAACTAATTATGAAACATATGGAGAGTAGCCAGCCCCAGGCCTAACAGAGACGGAACAGAAAAGGGAAATTACAAGATTCTTCAAAAATCAACACTCCCCTACTCTCACAATTTTCTAAGCCCCTAACTCCTGAACAACTCACCTGGATAAACTCAAACTGAACAGGCTTTGTTCAGAATACAGTCCAGGAGAGACAGAGAAACTGGTCTGTTAGCGGCGGCCAACTCACATCCTTAATCATGGCCCCGGGACTGTGACGTCATCATTTCTCCCTGCTCTGTTATTGAAAAGAACAGGCAAGGGAGAGAGGTTCTGATCCAGCAATGCCCACCCAGATCCTTCTCTGTGGCTCCTTTCACCCCAGTTTTGTCACAGTCCGACATATTGTGACTCCAAGACAGCCTGTGCTGGTAGAGATGCAGAGAGCCGTGGCAGAGAACCCTCCCTTAGCACAGGGCCGCATCACGTAGTGACCCTCTGCCGGCTGACCCTTCTCTGGGGAAGGAGCTGTTATGTACAATAATCAGCAGCTCAGGAGATCATCTGAACAGTGCTTTGCGGCGTGCACCTCATGGGAAACCCCCTCAAACTCTCCTGAGTCCTGCACTGGCAGCAAACACCCCTGGCACTGTTTACACATGTCCTCTGCCACGCTCTCTCTCCACTCTGCAGCGGGCTGGAGGCCTTTCCGTGCTGAGAGGAAGAAGCAGGTTGAAATCTGCAGTCAGCCATGCTGAGAGTCAGGACTCACCTGTGTTAGCACCTATGTGTCTTTAATTGGGGGTGAGGAAGTGCTGGATGGGAGGGTGCAGCTGCTGAATGCTAAGGCATTCTTGCAAGAAGTGCCTCTTGCTGGTCACCGGGTCCAATGCTGTTCCTGTCTTTGCCCAGCTCTTCCTGAACACAGCCCGTTGCTTCTTCTTATCTTCCCGAAGGACTCGCCAGAGGCGGATGAGGATTCCCCTCCAGATGCCAGAACCACTGCAGAGCCAGGCATGCCCAGCTACTCCGCTTCTCCGGCACCTCCTAGCAGATCCCTAGGTCCTCCTGTTCGATCAGCTCGCCGATACCACCACTCCCCAATCAGGTCACCAGCCTCTTCCCGAACACACAAATCCCCCCCCAGGTCCCCAGGCTCACCTGTGCAATCCCGGGGTGCTACACGCATGATGCGGACTGCCGGCATTCATATAATCCGGGAGCAGGAGGAGGCCAATTCTGTGGAAATCAGCGCCTGAGGGTGGCCGGCTCATGTGAAGAGGAAGCATCCACTGCCTAAGAATGTCTCTAGTGGATGGCAGTGTGTTTGCTGCAGGCCAGTGTTTGTTTCGGGTGGTGAATGGGGCCAGGCACTGCCTGTAGCTGCAGTTGAAGTGCGCTGCTCTGCCGGCTGGATGTGCCCTGTTGAAAGATTTCCTGTAGCCTCAGTGTTCAAGCTTCAGCGTGTTTTAAAGAGACTAATTTGCTATTTAACACCCTAGAGCAATCAGAGGGAGCTCCCTAAGCTTTGGCTTTCTGGGGTGTCAAACTAATTGCCCTCACACTTGCCATTTTCCCCTGTGTGGATCTACATGTGTGTATGTGCATGTGTGAACATGTGTGTGTCTGGAGTTTAGCATGCTGGTGAGGTGCGTGTGAGCAGCCACGCTTCCAAGTGCCTCTGTGTGTGTGGCTGCCTGAATGTGACGTCAGGAGTGTCTGGGTGCGAGTATGTTTGGACGTGAGCTTGTATGCACACATTGGTGGGCTCCCGTCTGTTTGGGAGTCTGTCTGTGGGCACTCATGTGGCCGTTCCCCTGTGGGGGGCCTGTCTGCACCTGTGCACAGGCAGAGCATGGGCTGGACCTTGCAGACACTCACACAGCATTGTGACACTGATTTCGGAGCAGGTAGAAGGTTGCCCGTGCTGAGCTCTGGGAATTACTGGTTGTTTATGGGGCTCAGATGAGGCTGGAAGGCCCACTGGAGACAGCACTCTGCTGAAGCTAGGCCACGCTGGTGCTGAGTTATGCTTGGTGGCTGAGTTCAGGGGAGTCAGGCAGTCGCTGAGCGCACAGGGTGGGCAGGGCCCCTTTCCCCTCAAGGCCGGCACAGGATGTGGATGTTAGGGGAGGCTGTGTTCCAGACTTGATTATCCTAGCCTTTGAGCAGGGCCTGACCCCCTTCAAGAAACCAAGGTTTTGGCCAGTCAGTGATGTCTGCAAAACCCCTTCCGTGCCTTTCTGCAGTAGAGTCTCTGGCAAGCAGGATTGAAACCATCCCCAAATGAGCAGAACTGGCCCAGACTTTCTGCAGGGACTCCTCTGGCGTGTGAGTATGTCCCTGCCTCCACCAGCTGCAGTACCGCTGCGGGTGTTCCCGCGCAGTCGTCCATCCCTGGGAAAGCAATCTACAGCTGATAGCATGAAAGCAAAGCAGGCAGCCACTGGGTGGAGCTGACCGGCTACAAACCTGCTGGCTGTGCGCCCCTGACCCTGTGGGTTATAGGGGCCCGAGCCTCAGCGTCCTTTAAAGCAGGCTCAGATCTCAAGGAGCCTAGCTTGCTGTTCAGATGCTCGCTGAGGATGGCCAGTGCAGTAACCTTCCAGCCATGTGCATTCTGGGGCCGGCCAAGCGACTGGCTTAGGAGACGGCTATAGCAGTTGGGCCCCCTCCCTGCATCTGTACCAAGAGGACTCCTCAGCCAAGGGGAGCCTGCAGCCATCCAACCCTTTGCAGTGCAGAGGGCCTAACACGCCTGCTTCAGCGAGCGCTGTTGTGAGGCCTGGCCCCAGCAGGCAGCTGGCCCCAACCTCATCTCATCTCTGCTTGGGGCAGGCGAGCAGGTGCCGCCCTGCTCCCTCTGCGGCACCGCCCGCCCCATTGCAGAGCTCCAGGCCCAGGCTGGAGAGGGACACCCTCCTGCCTGCAGGCTCCACTTCAGTGACTCTGAGTAGCTCCCTGAAGCACTGCCCCCGATAACCCCAGGTTACTAGCACAGCTTGGGGATGTTGCTCTGCTTTACTTCCCTTCTGCGATGTACAACTGCACAGCCACGTGCTCCACTGCAGGCTGCTTGCTTCCAGCGTGCTGGGCTCTGGGATTTGCCTCAAGGGAGGCTAGTTAGCCCAAGTCTGTGAAAAGCTAGTCTGCCTCCCCCTCCCCCCGCCAGCTCCGCCATGTTTTTATTCCCTGTGAAAATTGCCTGTGCGTTGCATGGATGCACTTCAGACATGCCACTGCTGCATATCAGTGTTAGACTTCACTGGGGCTAGGAGAAGCCTGTCCCAGCCCCTCCCACAAATGTGTGGCGAGAGAAGCTGCGATCTCAGCCCCCTCTGGCTCACACCCACAAGCTTGTACTGCACCCTGTAAGAACAGACGCTGTTGACTAATAAACTAAACCTACTACCCTCCAGCCTGGCTGCTTTGATACCTTCATCTGGCGCTGCCACAGACAAATCCAGCCTCCCAAGCTGGGCATGTCGCAGCGGGACGTGGCTGGCCTGGCGGGGACCTGATGTCACCTTTGGCAGGTAGAAACACTGGAGGGAAATATTTCTGACCATTTTAAGGCCCCTTTATCCCACTGTGGAACAGCTTTTGTGGTAAAACACGGCCAGTGCACAGCCCAGTCAGGCACTGTCAGCTGCTGGAGGAGGAGAAGGTCTGAGCTGAAGGCACAGGAAACTTCTCACTCTCTAAAGGAGAGTGCTTTCCTGTCTCACAGCCTGGGCCAACTCTCAGCCCTGCCACCATAAATAAGGAGTGACTCTAACACAGACAGGGGGTTACGCTGGTGTAAATCAGGAGCGACTCTGGCACAGGCAGTGGGTTACACCAGTGTGAATCAGGAATGACTCCAATGTAGGCCGTGGGATAATGTAATACTAGAGGAAGAGATAGGAGAGAAGGGGAGGCCCTGTAACTGGGGGTCTGCCAGCACTGCAGAGGTAATGTGGGTGATCAGCACCCTGAGCCAAATACCATTAGCACAGCCTGCATGTGAGCAGCCACCCTGCAAAGCCCTGCCCCAGTTTCTGCAGCCTCACCGCAACCTGCCCTCGTGTGTGTCATGTGAACGGCTGGGGCACAGCCCACGGTTCACTGTTCACTGTAGGGAGCCACGCCACCCTGTGACACCTCCTCTTTTAGCTGTCAGAGACCTTGTCTGACCTCCTGGGCACATGGGGAATTGTGGGAAGGCACTGGAGGACTATCAGCATTGGCATGATTGAGCACCCAGACTCCAGCCCACCTCCTGGCCAGGCCGGAGTTCAAAGCATCCCCAGACTGAGGGAGAGGGTGCGGTTGCACCAGTGAAGCCATACCCTGCAGGTGGGGCTGCCACCTCTGGGCCCGGGACAGCCAGAGTGATTCTGAGCCCATGCAACGGGACAGCTGCCATGAGAGCTTAGTCCCGGGTGGATGGCCTGGCCCAGCACTCTCAAAAGAAGGCTGATCATGGGGAAACCTGGACTAGCAGCAACCCCTGAGGAGCCATTGAGCACAAGTGGCAACAATGGTGGGGGATTGTCCCAGGCTGGGAAACCTGGTCCTGAGGCCCGTTTGCTGGTACCAGGCATTCAACTCCAATGACGCATTAACACTTTGGTTAAAGGAAACCTGGGCCAAAGCTCCAGCACTCATCTCCTCCATGCACCAGGCTCTGAGGCTGTCTACACTGGGGAATTTAGGTCAACTTTACTAAGTCGTCTTTAATAAGTCGACTTTAAGTCGACCTTATTAAGTCGACTTACAGAGTCCACACAGGACTCCTAACTCGACTTAAAGCTGGCCTTACTAAGTTGACTTAGAGAGTCTACACTAGATTCTCTAAGTCGACTGGTTAGGTCCAGGGGGAGGCGAGCTCGTCCTGGGAAGAGCCAGCCCCACATGGGGCCGCTCAGCTCCTTTCTGGTCAGGACTGCTCAGGTCCCGGGCAGAAGGGAGCCCTGCGCTCCCTTCTAGCTGGGACCGCTAGGGTCCTGGGCAGAAGGGAGCCCAATGCTCCTTTCTGACCGGGACCAAGCGGTCCCCATTGTTCCGGCTAGAAGGGAGTGCGGGGCTCCCTTTTTGCTGGGACCCCAGCGGTCCCAGCCAAAGGAGAGCCCTGCGGCTCCTTTCTGGCCGGGACCATGCTCAAGCTGATAGGGGAACCCGGCGGTTTCCCTATCAGCTGGAGGGCCGTGCCAGGAAATGCCGGCCCTCCAGCTGCTGGGAAGCCCCTGGAGGTTTCCCAGCAGCTGGAGCACCGGCAATTACTGGCACAGCACTGCTCCAGCTGCTGGGAAACCTCCAGGGGCTCCCCAGCTGCTGGAGCACTGCCAATGGCCGGCACGCTGGGCACTCCAGCTGCCAGGAAGTCGCTGGGGGCTGCCCGGCAGCTGGAGCACAGATCTCGGGCAGAAAGGAGCCCCGCGCTCCCTTCTGGCCGGGACCATTCCCGGCTAGAAGGGAGCGCGGGGCTTGCTTCGGCCAGGACTGCTCGGGTCCCAGCTAGGAGCCCCGCGCTCCCTTCTCCCCGGGACCAAGAAGGGAGCCAGGATGAGACTGGCTCTCCCCAGGACAAGTCCCTAGCAGCTTCCTGGGGAGAAGGGAGCAGGGGCTCCCTTTTCCCCCTGCCCTAAGTCGACTAAGTCAACTTAGGGCATCCACACTGCTTAAGTCGACCTCAGAAGTCGACTTAAGCATTCAAGTTGACTTTAAACTAGGTTTAATAAAGTTGACTTTAAATTTCCTTATGTCGACTTAAGCAGCAGCTTAAGTCGATTTAAGGAAATGCCAGTGTAGACGCAGAGTAAATTAAGTTGACTTAAGCCTGCTTAAGTCGACTTCATTTACTAGTGTAGATGCACCCTGAGAGCCCAGAAAGCCAGGCCAGGCCTGACATGGCTGAAACTGTGCACATAACTGAGTTTTCAGTTTGGTGGGGAAGAGGGAAAGATTTAGGAGCAGAGGGGGGCACGGACGGTAATTCATTTCAGGCTGATCCAAAATGAAATATTTTTCAGGGAACTGAAATAGCTGAAAAAACCCACATTACTGGTTGTAGGAAATGTTTTGTTCGACCTGAAACAAAGTATTTCGGTTCAGAGCCTTTGAAGCTCTTCAAAAATGCAACTGAAGTAAAATATCACAGCAAATGTTTTTTATTTTCAGCATTTTCATTTTGAGGTTGGGGTGGGGCTGGGGGGGTACTGGACCAAAGCAATGTGGTGAATTCAGCACAGATTGGTGAAATGTTTCAGCCAACACAAATGTGCACCTTTGATGGAGGAAAAAAAAAAACGGTTTGGCCAAAAAATTTCACCCAGCTCTGATAGGCTGGCTACAGGCAGAAAACTCCTCAGCCAGCTTTGTCATGCCCAAGCCAGGTGATAGCCCCAGTGTTTGTGTGTCACCTATAGGAACAAGTAATGGGGAATTGCTCATTTGACAGCCTTTGCCACTGTAGAGGTGCCCTCCCGCTACGTATGAATGGTGTTGAACATGCAGGTAGTGTTTGGGTCCAGCTGGAAGTAAGCTGTGGGGCAAACGCGTGTTTGCTCATTGCTCTGCCTCTTCCGTCCCTTTCCCAATGCTATGTTGGCTGCAAAGTGGAACTGCTGTAGGCTTGGTGTTCGGTTAGAATCATCGGGGATGTTGGACGTTACACTCCATTGGATCGAGAGATGGACCTGCCTGCCTCTCCCATGCCTTCAGCTCTGCTGTTCATGGCGATATACGTGTCACTCAGCCTTGCACTTTCCTCATTATTAGACTAACTTGGCATAGTGGGAAAACAGGCCCCTTTATGCGTGTCCTAGTTTCTGTTCCCAGCTGTACTGGGTATAGAAAGGGTATAGTATATTGTAAATGGAGACGCAGCAATTAAAAAGCCTAAAGGAAATGCACAGGATGTACGTCTGCCAGCTTTTGCTTTTGTCTGGTTGATCTCAGATGAGCAGTTTTGCTACGAAGTGCTTTCTTTAGCAGGGGTTTAGAGAAGGGTGACCAGAATGAGCAAGGTCCTGGAAACCTGTCCTAGAGAGAGCTGCAACGCCTGGTTTTGTCACTTTAGAGAAGACAGGGACAAGAGGGGTGTGAAGACAGAATCGTGACTGGCCTAGTGTCTGTCCCTCTTCTTGTGAAACAAGAACAAGGGGATGGGCAGTACAAAGAAAAGGTGGAAAATTCAAAGCCAAAGGAAACACTTTCTAGATATCAGGATACAGCATACTGGACGACAGGGACCTTGGATCCAATCAGGCTGGCACGTCTCATCTTCCTTTCCTGGTTTTCCCAGAGGTTTCCAGTCTGTCTCCCACTCAGAGCCCAGGTTTGATGCTGCATTACAAGAAGCCCGTCTGGTACAGCATGCCGCTGGGGGACAGAGCTTTGGGGAGCTGCCAGCCTGGTGTGGACGATGATATTCCATGTCTGTGAAGCCGCCCGAGCCCCACATTGTTGCACCTAGCTGTATCCACGCCTGTGACACGAGGTGGAGCGGAGTCAGGGCAATGGGCTGCCCCCACCACAGAGAAACACACGAAGGAGCCAGGTGATGGACAGGCTTGGTCCCCACGGACCTGTACTCTGTCCTGAGCGATGGGGTTCCCTAGGGTTTGCACACAACTCCACTGCTTCTCCACAGCCTCCTGCTAATCCACGGCTGGGCGTCACACGCACAACTCCAGGCCCAGCCTTGCACTAACACCCCCCCACTAATGCCCCTCAATCCCAACCTGCAGCCCCCCAGTCCCATGTTCCCACCTCCCGCAGCCCTGCTGGTGCCCCTGAGGCTTTAATCACAGGGGAAAGTGCACAACAGAAGTGTGGCCTCTCGAAATGTTTCATCCCTGTCAGATACTGAGCTACGTCGTGGTGCTGCTGGGAGAACCCACTCTCCGAGAGCCGAAGGGTCAGCACGCTCCTGGGCCTTACTGCAAAGGGCACCATCTTCCCTCCCCAGACTGGGGGTGGTGGGAGGAGCTGGATTCCCATCCACCAAAGCTCTGCATTGATCATCCCTGTGCACAGGGGCACCACGTCCCACCAAAGTGGGGCTGCCGCATTGCAAGGGGACAGGGCTTGGCATGCCCTCCAATGGCCCCGCTGGGCTCCAGTGTGGGATAACAGCTCCCAGCTTCCCCAGGGAGACACACTGACAGATGCCTCACAGACACAGAGTTGAAGCAGGGCTTGCGTCCCCTGCCCAGCACCTCGTCCCTCTTCGACCCCACCCCCACATGGTGCGGGGAGCACGGCTTTGCTTGTGCTGCACTGGGGCAGGGCTGCACAGAATCTGGGCCAGTGTGTTCCCACAGGTAGCCATGTTAACAGGAGGACAGACCAACTCCCAGCCTGACACTCCAGGTAACAAGGCCCCTGTTGTAATGACGAGGCAGTGTTTCCCACCAGTTCACGCAGAGAAAGCACCATGGTCACATTGACATCAACCACCCTACGCAGCAAAGTGCGTAGATGGGACCAGTGTGTGCTTCCAGGAAATCCCGCACTGCCAGAAGAAGCACACTCTTCTCAGTGAGGGCTCTGCTCCCGCTCATCGTATCATTACCAAGGAGACCAAGTGCAACATACGTTACACACAGAGGGGTGGTCTGGATCCATGGGGAGCAAGAGGGGGTGGGAGCAAAGTGAGCGGCTGGCACTGTTTGGTGCATGGCTGCTCCTTCCAGGGGTCCCACTAGGAGGGGGTTTGCTTGCTATTGTCGATGCTGGTTATTCGCTCTGTGCAGGGTCTACTTCACAGAGAATAATTCACCAATTAGCCACCGTGACTCTGCCATTGCAGCTAGCAGAGTCTGCCCTGCCAACAGGCAGAGAGAGCCGCGTCCTTGCAGATAATGGACAAACGGCTCCCAGACATCCCCTGCTGGGCATCCCTGCTGCACCTGCCTGGCTGGCATCAGGGAGGGACCAAGCTTCCCTGGGAAGTCACCCTTCTCCCTGAGGGGGCAGCTATCCTGGGGCAGGAGGCGTCATTGCCAACTATGCTAGTTCTGATTGAGCCAGTGTGTAGCAGTGGGCCTGTGGTGGTGGGACAGGCCAGCTGCCCCAGTATGTAGCTATGGCCCTGAATGGGATTTATTGGGGCAATTTGGCTCTTCTCTGGTGCAACTGCATGTCTATTCTTTGCATGTGTCCCTGGTCAGGGGCGGGAGCTCCCTGGACTTTGTTCCAAAATGCCCATTTCTGTGACACCATGAGACAGAGCCTCACAGGAATTGTGCTCCCGCCCTTGACACAGCCAGTCAGGATTCTGGTGCTGTGAAGTCGGTCGCCCTCGGTCTCCACACACCAATGCAGCCAACTTCTGGATCTAACCACGGAGGGTCAGCCCCCTGCTTGGGGGTCCCCATGACATAGTGAGTCAGGATTGTGGTGCCAAATCCTAGATCATAGAATCATAGAATCATAGGGTTGGAAGGGACCTCACGAGGTCATCTAGTCCAACCCCCTGCTAAAAAGCAGGACCACTCCCCCTAAATTATCTGTCCTTGGAAAGTCTGATCCCTGCTCCACCTGAACCTCCCTCCTCCCAGAGGGAGTTCCTCCACACCACAAAGGGCCAGATAATCACCGTGCAGTCAGAAGCGATTCACAACCAGCATGGAAGTTAGGTTTCTTAGATCTCAGGATCACAGATTATAATGATTTTGCTATCATCTTAATTGGAAATTACAGCAGCAACCAGCTGTGGACATTCAGAGCCCCCCCCCTCCTTGGGCACTGGTCTTCCTCCCCACTCCTTAGACCAGTGGTTCTCAACCTTTTGCAGGTTGCGACACACTTGATGGCATATTGCAACCCCACAGGACACACCAGTCCACCCCCTCCAGGCCAAATCCAGCCATCTCTCTGGCTTGTCGCGACACACTTGCCACTGTTCGGTGTCACAGAAATGTGTCCTGACACAGTGGTTGAGAGCCACTGCCCTAGACAGTGCCCTATCTATTCCTTTGTCTCCTTTCTGGGCCAGATGTTACAACCTGTTGTACCTGGTTTGACCCAGAAAGGGGGGAGCTGCATACCTGAGGTGGGGGGGAGGGGCCGGGAGACCTGCCCTGTCTCTACAATGATCACACACTGGGTCCCATCACCAAAATACAGTACATATAAAGGGAATACATGTGCAATAGATGAGAAAATTGAGGTGCACACCCTATACTCAGAAAAGCACCCCCACTCTGTCACACACCACCTGGCCTGCAGAGGTGCACATGCAATTACTAACTTGCCCTTTGGGAACCTCTCCTCCCAACCCCAGTAATCCCCAGCTGCCCAGCACTGGTACAGAGGTCTTGTGTAAGGGAGAAATCAGATGGGAACATCTGATCCTCACCAAATGCACCCCAGACAGGGGAAGCGGAAGAGGAAGGAATTCCAACACTAAGAAAAAAAGCAACTCTATCATTGTTGGCCTGGGACAATAATGATGTGTATATGGCCACTGGCATGTGTCACTGACACAAAGGTGAGTGCACTCAGACTCCAAGCAGGACTGCCCAGTTCCATATATTCTCCCTTTGCCCTGTGTTATTGGGTCAATGAACAGAGGTTTTGTATTATGAACAACTCCGCTGAAAAATGTCACTGAGTCAGAGCTCCCCTTAACAACATCCATTCCTAATAGCACCACTACACACAGCAGATCGATTCCCGCCTTTGGTTGCGTTACAATCGTTCTCCCTGGTCTGAGAGTAGAGCACAACATTTCTCCAGCCCTGCTTCCCTGACCAAATGTCAAGGCAGCCTCTCTGCCAAACACCACATTCTGCAGGTCCTCATCTCTGCCTGAGAGCTCTCAGGAGGCTGGTTCTCCTGCTCTCACAGATATCGTGCAAAACAGAGCACACAGCTATAGGGGGAAAGAGATGTTGCACAGACCCTTCCAGTCTTGTCATAAAAAATCTGCACCTTCCCTTCTGTCTGCCAGATGTGCCTTCCATCATCATCCTGCAGCTACTCGAGGGATAGTCATATCACTTGTGACAGAGCAGAGGGGATAAACCCCCTCTGTTGGCTCTGCCGGCCCTGGCCCAAGGGGCTGGGGCAGATGTGGCTCTGATTAGAATGAGTCAGAGAGGCCTGGGCAGGAAATCGGGGGGGGGGGGTGGTCAAACAGGGCAGGAGTGTACTGTTGTTCAGACTTAGCAGGAAGGACACGGAGCCCTGAGCCGTGGAGCCCCGGGACCCCTGGGGCAGGATTGGGAGACCTAACTGTACGTACTGTAAATAAGAAGGCACAGGTGATAGCACACACAACAGCATGGTGAGTCTTTTACAAAGACTGGAACACCAGGAGAGTGGAACCTGAGGTAGAAGCAGAGAGCAGGCAAAGTGGTCCGCGACACAGCTCTTTTCTCCTCTCCGAGTGTCTAGTAAATGACTTGACAAGGCAGAGAAACAGAGAGGGGACTGGGACACCCAATATGACAGGAGGAATCCCTCCACCATTAATGTCTATAGTGACCTGGGAAGTAAAAGCTCCACTTTTCCTAGCATAGAAGAGGGCTGAGTTTCTAAAGGTTCCAGCAGCATAGACCTTTCTAGAGCAAACCATATCAGTGCTGGTGAACAAAAGAATGACCATACTGAGTCAGACCAATAGTCCATCTAGCACAGCGTCCTGTCTTCCAACAGAGGCCAATGCCAGATGCAACAGAGGCCAATGCCAGATACTTCAAAGGGAATGAATAGAACAGGTATCATCAAGTGATCCATCCCACCAGTCATTCCCAGCCTCTGGCAATGAGCAATCCCTGCCATCTATCTCATAGCCATTGATGGATGTATCCTCCATGAACTTATCTAGTCATTTATTGAACCCCGTTATTGTTTTGGTCTTCACAACATCCTCTGGCAATGAACATCACAGGCTGACTGTGCATTGTGTGAAGAAATACTTCCTTTTATTTGTTTTAAACCTACTGCCTATTAATTTCATTTGGTGACCCCTACTTTTCATGTGATGGAAAGGAGTAAATAACACTTTCTTATTTACTTTCTGCACACTAGTTTTGATTTTATAGACCTCTATCATATCCCCCTTTAGTTGTCTCTTTTCCAAACTGAAAAGTCCAAGTTTTATTAACCTCCCCTCCTATGGAAGCTTTTCCATACCCCTAATCAGTATTGGCCTGCATTAGTATGAGTGCTGCCAGCAGAGCGAGGGACATGATTATTCCCTTCTATTTGGCACTGGTACCACACTTGGAGTATTGTGTCCAGTTTTGCCCCCTTCCCCTCTCTCCCTCTCCCCCAAAGGATGTGGACTAATTGGAAAGAGTCCAGTGGAGAACAACAAAAATGATTAGAGGGCTGGAGTACATGATTTATGAGGAGAGGCTGAGGAAAATGGGCTTCTTTATTCTGCAGAAAAGTAGAGTAAGGGGGGATTTGATAGCAGCCTTTAACTACCTGAAAGGGGGTTCCAGGGAGGATGGAGCTCGGCTGTTCTCAGTGGTGGCAGGTGACAGAAGTAGGAGCAGTGGTCTCAAGTTGCAGTTGAAGAGGTCTAGATTAGATATTAAGAAAAACTTTTTCCCTAGGAGGGGGTTGAGGCACTGGAATGCGTTCTCGAGGGAGGTGGTGATATCTCCATCCTTAGAGGTTTTTAGGTGTGCCTTGACAAAGCCTTAGCTGGGATGATTCAATGCAGATTCATCCTGCTTTGAGCAGGGGTTGGACTCTATATGATCTACTGAGATGTCAGCTGCCATTTGTTGCCCAATGAGCCAGTTTTGTGAGCCCCTTTTGTAACTCTTTGCAGTGCAACCCTAATCAGCCAGGCTTTGCAACACCATGCAGAAATGCCCCTTCCGGTTGATGACTGCCAAGGCCTGTTTTGAGGGGCAAATGTCAGGTAGTTGGCTCCCATCACTGGCCCCTAGACAAGTCAGGAAACACAATGCCCAGCCACAGCATGGGATCCTTGCAATGGCTTCTCGGAACGCACTGCCCAGCCTGCCCCTCTGCCATCTCCGCTAGCGAAGAGAACTCACATCCTCCTCCACACATGCTCCAAAGAGGAGAAGGAGCACTTGGTTGGGGCACCACAGCTCCTACTGCAGGGCCCCTGTAGTTAGCTAGGCTCATAGGGAGGGTTTGAGGACAGGGCTAGTTTGGTTTGGAAGGAGCTGCTGACTTTATGTCGTGTTTTACTGATCCTTAGAGCCCTGGGCTGGAGCGTTTCTGTGTACGTCACACATCTAATCCCTCTCGCATTGGATTTATTTTGTTGAATGTGATTTCTTGTACAAATCAAACATCTTTGAGTTGGATAAAGTTGCCTACTCCTGAGCATACAGCTAAGTGAAATGTAAATTTACTGAAGAAACAAAGACAAAATGCCCTTGTTCTTGTAATGCTCTCGAGTGGAAGGGGAAGCTGAATCTGCATAGCAAACAAAGGTGCTCTTGATTTATAGGCTCATGTAGATTTCTGAAACACACAAGAAGTTTGTTTGAGGAGAGAACTGATCAGCAAAGTTAACAGATTATTTTGTTAACCCAGGCAGCAAATCAGAGGATGCTGTTACTGCAGCAGAAGGCGTTCTGGTGCTTCACAGTCTCATGCGTCACAATAGTTTCAAGTTAATGGATTGCACATCTGTCTTAGTAAAAGAGACACTCCCTCATTCTGAAACCGGCTGAAAATTTCCAGCTGCTTGAACCAAGACAGAGGTGATTGTTAACTTGTTCTTGCACCACGTTCCATGGACACTGCATTGAAAGCACTTGAGGACAATGACATATCTTAGTGTGGAGTTGCTACATATGGAAGGAATTATGGTGCTGTGAAAATATTTCCAGTAATAATTCAGTATTTTGACTCGAAGAATGGCAGGTTGCAGTCAAACCTAATTGAGGTCCAGCAGACATCTGCAGATATAATTGCACAATCCTTCAAGGAAACCCTGGAACAGAAAGTTTGTTTGAAAAGTGTGACAAATGCAATATAGTGTTTGGAGGCATGATGAAGAAAGTAAGAATGTGTTTTCAAATTTAAAGATACTGTTGCAGAATGGGACTTTAATCAATGTAGGTTGCCAGCACACATATTGAACAATTGTGTCCATCATGGGACGCACACACTTGATGTTGACATTGAAGGCATTATTTTCATATCTACACTGTCTAAACTGAGCTTCTGGAATGATCACTTGGTGATCAAGGATGATCTCTTTCACAGGTTTGATATTATATGAGTCCTTTGCTGACTGAGAAGTCCAGTCCTTGAGCCACAGACTCATTGGCAGACACTGCAGGTGTGTGACACACTGTACTCTGTGCCCTTTCAGAACCACACTATATCATTCATGCTCAGCCTTACAGTGTCACTGTGTATTGTCTGATGCAAAGTATGTCATGTCAGGTGTTTTTGAATACTCATGAGACACTGAACATAATTGGTACAGTGGCATGATTCCTGCAATGACACATATGTACAAATATGTGCTATGTCATGTCCCCAAACATATATCTCACAGGGCTTGAACAGATACAGATAAATATGAAGTCATGTTTCCATGCCCCACAGAGACATGTATATAGGACTGAGGGATTGGCCTGAGCACCTGAGAGCACTTTGGCTCCAGTAGAAGAAATGATGTCTATTGCTGGACATGGATGATCATCTAACCCCAGGGGGTTGAGGAAACTTGTTAAAAGAGAGAGTCATCTTTGTCTAGGAGCTCTCCTTTGGAAGCCATTTACATAGCAACACCAAGACCCTGACAACTGCCCTCGAGGAGTGGTGGGGTGGCTGCAAGAGGCGTCTCAGCCAGCTGTGGGTAAGCTAACATCAAGGACTGAAAAGCTTCTGCAATCTTAAGCTTAGTTTAGGATGTGTGTTACTTTTTGTGGTTTGTAGTGACTGGGACGTGTGTCCACGCTTGGAGACTGACAGTGAAGGAGAGGCCAAACCCCTGCTGGGGGACAGAACCCAGAAGTCTGCCCCAACCTGACAGGAAGCAGAGGGGTGGACAGGAGGGGAGGTATAAAGGACAGGTCCACCCATTCATTTGGGAAAGAGCAGCCAATGGTGAGGGGCGTCTCTCCCTGGGTGCAGGGACTGGAGCCTGGCCCCTGCCCCAGAGAGAAGCAACCCAAACAGCCCATTGTCTGGGGCCCCAAGGAGCAGTCTGAGCCCAGTGTGCCTGACGAACTATCCAGGCACTGAGACGTGGAGGAGCTGCCAGAGATCCAGGACCCTGGCAGGCTGGAGGGAATACTTGGCCTTCACAACCTGGAGGGGCTGCCCTTTGCTGCTGTCAGATCTGCTGCCAATCACTGAGCCATGGAGTGGCTGAGAAGACAGAGGGACTCGGAGGACAAGGCATACCTGGGAAAGTTGGGGAGGAAGGAGACCAGGGCTGGCACCATCTGGCTGGGTTGTGGCCTGTAGCTGAGGCAGCACATTTCAGTGAGAGTCCCACTGATGCGGTGATGGGACAACTTGTCATTGCCAGGGCCTGGGTTGGGATGCAATGGAGTTGGGTGGGCTTGCGTTCCCCTCCTCCCACTTCCTACCCCAACTGTGGAGTGACCCCCTGCCCAGTGCTAGAGACCATCTGCCTTGTTGGGCTCACTCTACCTGGGTCTGGGTTGTGAACTGCGTGTGCCCTGCCAGGGGCTAAAGACTATTTGCTTGCCCTGCCCGGCTTGAGGGCCAGGCATTGGGGTGCTTGCTTGCCCTACATAAGGCCAGAGACTGCTCCTTCCCTGTCCTGACTGAAGGCTGGGGCTTTGCCTTATCTCTGGCCCTGTGTAGGATGAACTGTCTGCTCCTGCCATACTACCTACCTGAGGGTGAGGACTATGAACTGTCCGCTTGCTCAACACAGGGCCAAAACTGCTAATTTTCCCTGCTAGCTCCAGCTCCTCACCGGACATAGTGGCTGGGACATGTGGCCTCCCTCAGACAGTTGTCTGTCCTTTCTTTTCTGGCATTTTCTGATACCAGGGCATGGCAATTTCCTCAGAAGGGTCATTCCTTCTCCGGCAAGTCTTCACCCATTATTCCTATCTTGGGCTACTGTCTCCCAGGCTATATCTACACTTGTAATTTTAAGTCAACTTTAACTAAGTCGACTTAGTGAGTCTACACTTAAACTTAAAGTTGACTTTGGGGGGAACTTACAAAGTCGACCTAGAGTGTCCACACTGGACACCTAGGTCAACTTCTAGGGGCTAGGGGCACCTAGGGTAGGTCCACGGGGGCAGGGGGGGCACCCCTTGCCCAGTGCCAGGGGGCTCAGCCTTTGACCCATTGTACATAGGTACAATGGGGCAAAGGGGGTCAGGGTACCTGGCAGGGCATAGGGGCAGGGTGGGCAGGACTCTGCCCTGCCCTGTGGGAGGGCATGCCGGCTCCCCCTGTGCCCCCCCCCCGGCAGGGAGGGCATTGGTATAGTCCTGGGGTAGCCCTAAGTCAACTTAGGGCTACCCCACATCTACAGTGGCTTAAGTCAACTCTAGGGGGTCGACTTAAGCCCTGAGTCGACTTATTTCGAGGTTTAATAAAGTCGACTTAATTTTCATTAAATCGACTTAAGGAAACTGTAGTGTAGACGCAGGGTAAATTAAGTCGACTTAAGCAAGCTTAAGTCAACTTAATTTACAAGTGTAGACGCAGCCCCAGTGATTTTGATGGCATAGCTCTTGATGTTTTTCTTGAGGGTATCTTAAAAATGTTTCTTTTGGCCTCCTGGTTTCCCTTCTCTTTTGGAGAGTTGGGTATACAGCAGTTGTTTTTGGTAGGTCTGCATCAGGCATGTACGCACACTGCTCGCTCCGCCTCAGCTAGTGCTGGGTAATCAAGCCCTCAACACTGAAGATGTCAGCCTCTGCAAGGACACTGGTGTTAGTGCATTGATCTTCCCACTTTATGTTGGGTTGTGGGTCTTGCACGCAAAAGGACAGTGTGCACTGAGTTCAAGGGTCTCACCACTTCCACGATGGAGTTGTTTTCCCTGACAGTTTCTGGAATGCATGAATGGCATGCACTCATGAGTGTGAGTAAGTGCCAGAGGGAAATCTCGGTGAACTCCTCTTCCAAAAATGTCTTAAACAGAGTGGGTGGTTTATCCTAACAGGAAGAATGACTTCAAGCTGGAAACAATTGAAGTTGTCTTGTAATATCTGGAAATAAAGACAGCCATTGTGCCTTGCTATGATAAAGCAGATTTTTGTTTTCGGTGTCAGCAAACTCACAGTATTCCTTCAGGAGGATCTACAAACAGACTTTTAACTGCTTCTCTGAAACTTAGGACTAACCTTGAACATTGGCCAAACATAAGTTCCCCACCAGCCTATTTCCACTAAGGTATCAGACCCAGACTTTCACAGGGTAGTGTACCACATGCACAGCAGAGATCCCCAGAGACAAGCTGGGTACCCTGAAAAGACTTTTGGGAAACTGGCAGTTTATTACATTACTGCCCCCATTTGGAGATACAAACTGTGGCTCACTGGTGCATAGACTTTGCCTGCTTGAACCTCTCAATAACTCTCCTTTGCAGTTCTTAGCTATAGCTTAGTTTACTATAGAATTGGCTACCAGCATTGTCTTTGGAGTAAGATCATGTGCAGAGGCGGCCTTTGGCTATTGGGGGCCCTAGGCAAAGGCCCATTGTGGGCCCCCCATATGCCCACAGGGCCCCCCTCTGTGGCCCCACTCCCCCCACCCTCACTCCCCCATCACCACCCTGCCCTCCCTCCTGCCACAGCTCCCCACCCCATGGCCCTGGCCCCCTGAGCTCAGCTGTTCCTCCTGCTGCTGACTAAGGCAGATGCGGCTTTTGGGGTAGGTGACAGGGGCCCTTACTGCTTGGGGCCTAGACGTCCACCTGCTTCACCTACCCCAAAAGCCGCCTCTGATCACGTGTACCAATTGAGCTGGGGTAAGTGATGGGTCTCTTAGGTCTGGGAACAACCTGCCGTGCTGTGATTTTTGGTGAATGTGACCCTTTATCACTAAGTCTAGTTAAGCTGTACAATGCCAGAGGGAACCAATTTCACTTTGCATTGGCTTCCCTTTACTGTGCAACAGCCAGTATCTCCATGGGCATTTTGATGTACTTCGTCCACGCCAAGTGCAAGACCCACCCTCCTCCCACGAGCTTCTGTGGCAATTCCACTGTCTGGATTGTCTTCCCTGCTGTTTGGCTTGTGCGTCACCATTTCCTGTCTGGGGGTCTAAACTGGCTATGAACTGCTAGGCTGACAGTGTCTGGTGGGGTGTGACACCACCAATGAGTCTATCGCTCTGCCTACAGCTGTAGTGTGAAGACACACCATGTCCTGTCATAAGGACTAGATCATTGTTAGCACATCATAGAACAGACTTGGCTTCTGCAACAAAGCCACACAATAGGCAGTTAATTCTCCAGCACTGGGCGTAGGTCAACCGCTCTCCAGTCTTGCTTCTTTCCCCTCATCCCCTTTCTCTTCCTTTGGTTTAATACAGTCCCCATCTCACTGCTCTTTGCCCTGGGGCCTGAGCCTGGTTCCAGGGAGAAGTCCAAAATGGAGGCCAGCCAGAGTATAAAAGGAGAGGTGAGTTCAAGAGTCTCAAGTGTTCTGGCCCTGAAGGACCTCGGCCCAGAGATGGGGTGGCTTTTGTCCCATATCAAATGGATTGCCCTGTTAGTCACCCTTGCTTCCATGTAGTAACCAGGCTGTAATTAACAAAAGAGGTGTCCCAGCCCAGCTTTGTATCTCAGCCAAAGCATGACATAGGAGTCATCTATCACCATCCACTTAAGCCTCCTTACCGGTAAGTTGACCTAAGTTGCTAGTGTAGACGCACCCAAAGAGCTAGGCTTGTTTAACCTAACTAAAAGAATGAGGGGTGATATGATTGCTCTCTAAGTACATCATAGGGATAAATACCAGGAAGGGAGAAGAATTATTTAAGTTCTGGACCAATGTGGGCACAAGCACAAATGGATATAAACTGGCCATCAGGAAGTTTAGACTTGAAATTAAGATTTCTAACCATCAGAGGACTGAAATTCTGGAATAGCCTACTGAGGGGAGCAGTGGGGGCAAAATACCTACCCGGCTTCAAAACTGAGCTAGATAAATTTATAGAGGGGGGGTGATATGATGGGACAGCCTACTTTGGGAATTGACTGATCTTTGACTACTAGTGATAAATATGCCACTGGCCTGTGATGGGGTGTTATAACGGGTGGTTTCTGAGTTGGTGCAGAGAATTCTTTTTTGGATGTCTGGCTGGTGAGTATTCCCCAGATGCCGAGGGATTAGCTGATTGCCATACCCTCCCTGTCACTTTCTTCCGGGTCAAGAGGGGATTTTCCCCCAGGGCAGATTGGCAGGGGCCTGGGTGGTTTTTGCATTCCCCTGTAGCATGGGGCATGGATCACTTGCTGGTGGTTTCTCTGTACCTTGAAGTCTTTAAACCATGATTTGGGGACTTCAGTGACTCACTCGTAGGTTAGGGATCTATTACAGGAGTGGGCGGAAGGTTCTATGGCCTGCATTGTGCAGGAGGTCAGACTAGTTGATCTTATTGGTCCCTTTTGACTTATGAATCTATGAAAGCTTTGAGGCCACTATTCCAGGGCTCCATTCCAGCAGACTCCTGCTCTGGCCAGAACTGTGCCGGGGCATGTCCTGAATACCCCATTGTAGCAATGACACCTCAACTGCCATCCAGCCCATTCGAATTTCCCACCTTCCTCACAAAATGATTCATGGTGTGCAGCCAGGCCAACACAAGGGTTCTGAAAGTCCAGATCAAAAGGCTGCAGTGTGTGAAGGGATAGCAGCAAAATGCATCCTTTAATCATCTCATTTAAGGATCTCTTTGCAAACATGAGTGCACCTCGGCTTGGAGACCTATTGGTATTCACAGAAACTCACTGCATTCCTTGGGCCTTGATAAATGTTGGGAAAGATGGTGCTACGTGTCGTGGAAATCCAACCAGGCTTCATAAAAGGGAATTAATGAAACAGAGTCAATCCTATTAGTTCCGGCCTACATGGCTTGGAGGTAGAGATGGGGATGGGAGGGGGAAGGAAGGCACTCACCATAGCTGTCAGCCGAAGAGTGGGAAAAACTGGACTATACTAAATGAACCACTTCCTTGTTTGGGGCCAAACCTGAACAGCTAGGAGGTATGAAGCCCATCTGCCCTGGAGGAGTTTTAACGGACGTTTAGCTATGTTTTGGTTACTAGCTTCAAACTCACAATGAAGGCAACAGCTCCTTTTACTGGCAGGTGAAAGGATTCTTTTCCCCTGTTGTCAGTGCTCACGTGCTAATGGAGACACATCCTCTCGCATCCCATCTAGTGTGCCTGCCACATACCCGGCTAGTGTTCGTGACACATACCCCGGCTAGTGCACATCCTCGCACACATTGACTAGTGTCCCTGCCACGTGCTCCGGCTAGTACCCCTGACACGCACCTGGTGCTTTTTGGGCTGCATGGGATGGCTCTAGCTGCCCTTTGCTCATACAATTTAGGGAACAACATTTCATCCCCCCTGCATTTAACAGTAGCTTGATTTGTAACCCAACCTCCGCCAAAGGGATCAGTTGGGCCAAGGGTCCCATCATGCTGTGCACCTAAGCAGGGCGGGCGTGCTCTCTCTTGTAAACACAGTCTGGCTGAAGGGCTCTTTTCAGACCCTGCTTACAGACTTCTCATTCTATGGGGCCTGCTCCAGCTGATTTCACCAGCCAGTCTCCCCATCTCCTACATCATTCTTAGTGACTGGAGGCGAAGAGGCTTCCTCCCTTTGCCATGTCCTGGCTCTGGACGGTGCTGTGGGAGCACAGCTTTGACAGGAATGTCTGGTGCTTTCAGACATGATGGAGATTTGTTCTTCAGTGTGCCTGCAGTGGGTTTCGGGAAACAATGTCTCCACTTCCACTGAGCCAGCTTCCCCTGAGCGGAGCTCCTCTCTGCTCTGCTGTCCTGCATCCAGTAAGGGGTGAGTGTTCCATGAAGAGTGGGTGAAAGGGGGAACCCCAATGACCTGGGGTTCAGGTTCTGTATTTAGCCACAGAACAATCACCTCATACACACCTTCCCTTACCTGCAGGCCTCAGTCTAACCTGGAGGGGCTTGCGACCCATGCTGTCCTTGGCCTCTCAACAGGGGCAACCCTGCAAGTGTGTATAACTGCATTAGGAGCTAGGTTGAGACCTACCAACTCACCACACTGCTCTCTGAACAGTGCCAGGTGGGAAGAGTATTCAGTCTCTCCTGACCAGGCCTGGATTCACAGCAGCAACCAGGAGTGAAGGCACCTTATTAACCACTCCCATGGATGCCTCTGTGCAGATCATGTTGTGGATTTGCAGAGACTGTGGCCTGCATTTCCCATTCTCTGAAAGCCAGGCTGGTGGAATCTCTCAGGCAGCAGGTGGGAAAGACACAGGAGGAAATGGCTAGGCTGAGGAGCATCCATGCCCAAGAGGAATTAATGAAGAGTTGCCATATGGAGATGTCCAAGGCTGAGGAAGCTATCCAGCTAGAGAACCTGCTGTCATACCATGTGAGGAGGATATGGCTGTGTCACAGGGATAACACTGGCTGTTGGTTACTACTGATGACAGGCAGTGTGTCATCCTTACTCCCTCCCCGCCCACCTATCCATATGATGAAGAACCTTTACGCAGTCTAGGGAATGAGCAATGAGAAATTGTGCCCAAAGGTGGAAGAGGAAAAGCCATGTAGCCCCAATGGCTGGGAGGATCACAGCCACCATTCCCAGGAGGAAATGTAGGATAGTGGTTGTGGGTGACTTTTCCAAGGGGGACAGAGGCACCCATCTGTCAGCCTGACACAGCACCTTGGTAGGTGTGCTGCCTGCCAAGGGCCCATATCTGAGATGTTATGGAGAGATTGTTGAGGATCATCCAGCCCTCTGCATGCTACTCCATGCTGCTCATCCATGGGCACTAATGATACTGCAGGGTATGACCCTGAGCTGACCACAGAGCTCTGGGTGTGTGGTGAAGAAGGTGGGAGCACAGGTGGTGTTCTCTTTGATCTTTCTGGTCAAAGGTACGACCCCAGGCAGAGCCAGATGCATCCTGGAGGTGAATGCCTTTCTGCAAGGATGGTGTTGCCAGGAGGGCTTTGGCTTCCTTTACCCTAATGTGAGACATAGGGGGAATAAGCTGGAAGCACTAGAAATGCTAGTTAATAAACACAAACGTGACACGGTTGGCCTCACAGAGACTTGGTGGGATAATATGCATGCCTGGAATAGTGGCAGAGAAGAGTACAGCTTGCTCAGGAGGGGAAAAGGGAAGAAGTGTTGCCTTATATATTAAAATTGAACACACTTGGAGTGAGGTTGAGATTGAATTAGGAGACAGACTTGCTGAAAGTCTCTGGTAAAGATAAAAGGGGTTAAAAAAACCAAGGGTGATGTCATGGTAGGGAGTAGATGAGGCTTTTTTTTAAACTAACAAAATCATCCAAAGCACAGGACTTGGTGGTGATGGGAGACTTATCTATCCAGACATCTTCTGGTAAAATAACATGGCAGGGCACAAATTATCCAACAAGTTCTAGGAATGCATTGTAGACAATTTTTAATTTTAATTTTCAATTTCAATGCTTCGTTTCAGCAGGCTAGAAAAGACGGTTATGATTATCTAATCACTTCCCCTGCCCTGTGTGAAGTTCTAAGGAAGTTGAAACCTCCCATCTCAGGAAGAAGAATGTTTCCCTTTGCCATTCCTACACTTCATCTCTGCCCATCTTCATGGTGTGATCCCTGGCCCGCCTGGGCTGTCTTGTGTAGCTCCTGGAAAGTTGCATGTGGTCTGGCCCTGCACAGCAGAGGGATGTGATGACTTAGAGCTGTCCCATTGACCATCCCAAGAATGAATCCATTCTTTCTGAGTAATCCATTGTTTCTGAAGCCAGTGTCATGGGATAAGGAGACTATTGTGCTGGGGCTGGTTTTCCTACCCATGTCCACCCTGACAGTAAACAGCCCTGGGTGCAAAGAGGGAAGGCATGGGTCACTTGCTGGTGGTTTCTCTTTACCTTTAAGTCTTTAAACCATGATTTGGGGACTTCAATGACTCAGTTATAGGTTAGGTATCTATTGTAGGGGTGGGCGGGAGGATCTGTGGCCTGCATTGAGCAGTAGGTTAGACTAGATAATATTCATATTGGTCCCTTCTGACCTTAAAATCTATGAATTTATAAAGGGCTTGAGGATTTTTATGGCATGAAACACTTTTGTTTTCCTGCAGGGCTGAAACCCCACTGAACAGGATGAATGGTGGGTGTGAATCCCCTAGCTGATACACCAGAGATAGCAGGGAAGTTGCTGACCAGCCTTTATTTGCAGTATGAAGTAAATTCGAAGCCAGTCTGGGTGGCCTAATAAAGAGCCAGCAGGGGCATTCTCAGACACTCAGTTTAATGGCACTGATGACGGGTAATGAGAGGTGCAGTCAAGTTTATCCTGCCCCTACCTAAGAGTTTGGACAGAATGCAAGAACCACATATTTCACTTCAAAAATAGGGGAATTCTTAATGGCTCGTTCTCCTTTCCCTTCACTGTGGCTCCCAGCATCTCTGCTAGCCAGAAAGTGCAGACACCCAGCCTCTCCTGAGGGAGCTGCAATCTACGTCATGATTGTGAGACAGATAGGTCCTTAATCTGGCTCCACAGTGGCACTGCCTTATCCAGTGGAGACTTCAGCATCACACCAGGATGGAACTATGGGACATGAGGTGCTGTCATTCAAATTGCCCATTTCAGCAGTTACTCTTCATGCTGAAATGGCTCATTTTGGCCTCATGTGAAAGGGGAAGGTTTTCTAGTCGAAGCTGGGTAACACTCTGTCTCAGTTGGCGATGGGGGAGTGAAGGAAAATGTTTCAGGCACTGTGCAGGCCCAGCTAGCTGTTTGTTTGGTTTGTGCTCTAGTCTCCACACCACTTTGGGTGAAGCTTTGCACTTGACCTGTGCTCACAGAGACACAGGAACTGGGATCCTTTCAAAATGAGCGGCTGAGAAGTTAAAAATGAAGGGCAATAATCATGTGCATTTACAAAGCATCCAGAATCTGAAAGAGTGCTCTACACAGGGGAGTGTCATTACCTCCAGTCACGGAGGGGCAAACCGAGGCATGAAGCCCAAGGTCACATGAGTTAGTCAGGGATAGAATTTTAATGGTACTTACTCCCAGCACCGACCTTATCTGATAGTATGCAGGATCCCAGTGCTCTGGGACTGTAGCAGACATTGTTTTCTTGCTCAGCTCTATCTCTCTCACCATAGTAGCATTACCTGCTGCTTTCTTCCTTGCAGTGAAATGGGTTGTGCAAAGGAGAGCTGACCTGCAGGGTTAATTACACATATGTTGGAGCAGGCACATCACGTCTGATGCTCAGTTTTATCACGGCATGTCTGTCCCAGAAGGTTAGTGGCTGATCTCTCCATCCACCTGTCTCCTGCTGCTCTGTCTCATGAAGCTTTTACCTTGAAATCAAACACTTTAAGGTTGGCTGGGCTCATATACCTAAACACTTTATGGCTCCCCAGGCCATGCAGAGTGGAAAATGGATTCCCTTGGAAGGAGTAGAGCTCCCACTGGCCGGGGGAAGAAGTGTGTGTGTGGGGGGGGTCACTTTATATCCTCTACACTTGTCTCTCAGCTGAAGCAATCTGGGTGTTGGTTGCACTGGGAATGGAGACGGGAAGCTCACTAATGTCAATGACCCATATTCTAGGCTCTATTCACCGCATTACCAGCCCTTCCCCTTCTTGTCTTTTTGCTTCTTTTTGCACCACATCCAGTAGCAACAGAGCTAAGTGTCTGTGCTGCCCCTTCCCAGTTAAACCAAGAGGACCCAAGCCCAAGCCCACTTGCTATGATGTAGGGAGTTTGGGTCACATGGAAGTTAGTGATCCACTGCATAAAGTTTGTCCCAAGTCAAAATCCTCTGTGATCAACAGCAAAAAATGCCACTCTGTGCTGTGAAATACTCTGTCTGCAGCTGCAGGGAGTAGATCAGTTAGCTAATGAGAGACAATGCAGGCTGGTGGCTAGGACATGGGTGACCTGGGCTCTCTTCCTGGCTCTGTCACAGAAGCTGGATTTATTACAGCAGGTAAAAGCTATTCACAGCTGCTAGCCCTGAGGTGAACAAGTGCTGCTGAGGAACAGATCATGCCAGCTCAGCAGCATAGTCCTGGCTTTGCCTCTGGCTTGGGGCTACTCACAACTCTAGTCTGATATAGGGAGGGGAGGCTGTGTTTCCGAAAAACCGCATCTCATCTATTAATAAATAGGTTCTAGTCTCTTGTAGCCCCCTCTGAATTCTACCCTCATCCCTTTATAGCTGCCCCTGCACTGTGGGCTCCTCCATTGAATCTCTCAGTTCTTGTGTGGCTGTCGTGTGGCTGCAAGGACCCAGGCACATGGCTTTGTGCAGGGAGGCCTGTCCTGGGCTAGCTCACTCAGTCCTGTCCTCACTGCCACAGGGGTCACTCTTCCTGTCCATGGAGCCCTCTCAGGGTTCATACTCAGCTCTTGCAGGCTCTTCAGAACAGGTAGGTGCCTCAAAACATCATGGAGGGTCTGGACAATGAGGATGGTGGGGATGGAAGTGTATATGGCGTTCACAGCCCCTATGCTCCAGTCACTTCCAAACAGCCACTCCATCTCCTCCACTCACTGAACACCATAGGAATGGAGAGGAAAAAGGAGCAGACAAAGGTCAGGAGCAGAGGCCCAGGCTGGTGAGAGCTTTTACAGGAGGCAGGAGAGCAGAAAAGATGAGCTAGACTGATTCACTCTGAGCCCAGCACAGCCATTGGGCTACAAGTGTCCAGAGCAATGCTTCCTCCCATGGCCAGAGCCAGGATGGTCCTGCCATCACCCCTAGGGCCCGTGGCAAGAATGGACAGCTGATAGCACTTCGTCTTCCAGGAGTGGCTGTTCTCCTCTGCTCCCCGGCATAGTTGCCTGAACTCTCCCAGCTCTCATTGCCTCTCTGCAGGCCAAGGCTCGAGGGCAGAGTGCATGGGGCACCATCCCCAGTGGGGATGGGAAAGTGGGGCCTGCCAATGGCCAGCCATGTTCAGCAAATAAAGGGTCTGCAGTGCAGGAGCAGCTGCAGCAGTTTCCTAGATTCATCTGACTGCCAAGCACTCTGGAAGGCAAAGTGGCATGGAGGCTGGCTCCACCTCTGTGTCAGCAGCTCAAATTTGGCATCAGCCAGTGGTGACCGGAGCTGTCTATTGGAAGTCAGCACCTCAAAGTCCAGCTCCTAGTGGACCAGTGTCTGCCCTCTCCGCCCCTCAGCAATGTCTCAGCAGAGAGGCAAGCCCCAGTGGCGCCTGGCCCCTCCTCTAGGCAGTCAGAGCAAGAGTGAGTGGGGATTGCCGCTGCCAGCTTGTGCAGAGACCTCTGCTCACCAGCCTCCTCTCTACGCCCCGCCCAACCAGCCTGGTGCGGGGGCTCTGCGAGGCCATGGCAAGGACCAAGGAGCTTGGCTGCAGATTGCTGGGCTCAAACTATCCTCAGTTGCTGGAAGGGCCAGTTGGGGATGCAGGCACTAATCACAGATCTAATCTGTCCCAGGTTCAAACCAACCCCACAACGGCTGGCTCTGGAATAGGGCAAGCACAGATCTGGCGTAAAGCTGCCTCCTGCTCTCTTCTGCTACAATCACAAAGGGTCATGCCCTGAGTGCTGCCTTGGCACCAGGGCTGGGTGGCCCCAGTTGGTGCCCCATGGCCATGCAAGGGCCCTTTGCCAACACCATTATTGGACATGGAGGAGCCCCAAGGAATGTGGCTCAGCTAAGGAACCTAAACTGATCCCAAGGGCATCCCACCCTTCAGGACTAGAACCAAAATCAGCCCCTGCCCTCTGCCCCAAGGAGGAAATGAGAAGAAATCCAGAGTCTCGAGAGCTGGCCTGGAGAGCAGCCTCAGCCATACAGAGCCTGCAGCCGTGGGCTTTGCCCAGGCCCCACCACTGGGAATGGGACTCGGTGGGAAGTGGTGGGAGAGCCCTGGGTCACCGCAGAGGGTAGCTTTGGGCCCCAGAGGGATCTCCAAGGGGGCACAGCGATTGCACAGCCGTTCACATGGCTCTGCTTGCACCAGCCACTGGCTTACACCGGCGTGAGCTCCCCAGCCTGTCTGCAACCCCCTGGCTCAGCAGCGCCCTGCCTGGTTCACACACCTCCCCTCCCCCGCCAGCCTCCCCCAAGCAGTGGGAAAATCCGGGGAACAAAGCAGGACTGGAGCAGTATTTCACCGGGAACGCGGAGCAGCCCCCTTTGTCATATGCCAGCTGGGAGCGAGGCACAAAGACGAGCTCCCTTCCCGGCAGCCTGGGCCACCTCCATTGAGCTGCAGTCAAGCAGAAGTCAGTCAGAGCCTTGCTGCATTATTGAAGCGCAACCTGCCCCGCCCCCGGACGGCTCGCCCCCTCCCCAACATGCCCCCCTGGACTGGGCAGCCTGTTGGCTTTAACTAACTCAGGGAAACATCCCCAGACTCCATCGTGCCTTTCAGGGTGCAGGGTTGGCAGCAGGGAGGTGAATGGGCTAGGGCTGGACCGGCGTTGCCATGGGAACAGTGCATCGCCTTTGCCAAGGGAAACAATGAACTCCTGGGGACGAAAGGCATCCCCCGACGTGCTCACCTGCCGGGAGCGAGTGGGGGGCTTTCCCAGCTGCCCTTGATGTGGTCCCCTTCCTTCCCGAGCTGTCAGCATGCAAAGTGGGCCAACAAAGGCTTGTGGCTCCAGGAAAATGGCCTCTCCTTGGGAGGCAGCCTAAAGCCCCGTCCTCCCGTTGGGATGATTAGGGACCAATTTAAAGGTCAACCCCAGAGAAAAAAGGCCCCCGCAGCTCACAGCTGTGCTGGGGCTACCTGCCTGCCAGGCGGGAGTGTGTCTGCTCAGCCCCCGCAGCGCTGGGTTCACAGGTGAAAGCAGGGGGCGGACATGCTCCGGGGCACGCGGCAGCAGGGCTTTGAGAAGTGATCTGATGAGGCGAGATCCCCTTGCACTCCCAGCCCCAGATGGGGCAGGGGACAATTGCCTGTACAGCCTCCAGCCCTCTTTGGGGGTTATAGGGAACACAGATCAGTGCACAGGTGGGTAGCAGCTGGCTGAGTCTGCAGGTCTCCTTCCCTAGCCGAGTGGAGGTGGTGTCCCCACACCCTGAGCTCTGGACATGAACAAGGCCAAGTGTTTTGGGGGTGAGGCAGCTGGTGGGTCTGGGTGCTGTAGAACGACAGGCACTAAGAAACCAAACTGGCTCTATGCCAGCCCCAGTGCTGCAGAGGTGCCCATTAAAGACCGGTCAGGGGAGCGCAGGCTGTCAGACCCTACAAAGTCTGCAGGGAGCTAGCCTCCCTGCCCAGGAGGGGCTGCACTGCTTGGGCAGGGCAACCCACCATCTCAGCCAGGCCCTGAGAGCCAGGTGTGCTGTTTATGGCATCATGGCTGCAGTGGGATGAGTGAGAAGTCTCTCCTTCTCCCCCCATGTGGGCCCAGCTTCTCTGGGCTGCACCTGCCCAGTCCTGACCTCCAAGGCATTGTGCGGGGGGAGGGAGGTTATCTTCTGAGCTCATGGGCCTCTCCAGTCAGTGGCTGCCACGCATGCTGGGTTCCACGGGGGACACTGAGAAGCTCCTGCCTGCACGAGAGCCAAGATGAGAGCCTTGGTGCCATGACCCTGCCACTGGAGCATCCCTGCATCAGCCCATCTGGTCACTGGCTTGTGGTCCTTGCTCCAAACCAGCTGATGTGAGGAGTGCAGAACGAAGCCAAGGACGGGGCCCAGGCCTGCTCCCGCACACAGGATCAGAGGTTGTGAGGGCTCCTGCCTGAAGAGCATCAAGTGCCTGAGCTGCCTGCCCCAGGGGTCCCAGCATGGCGAGGGGGGCCCTCCATCCCTCAAGAGAAGAACTAGTGAAGTGCTTGAATCCCATCTGTACCTGCTGACTGGAGCTGGACTGTGCATAAAAGAAAACAAGCGTCACCCAGAGCGTGGGCTGGCTCACAACTTGATCATGCATGAATTCTGCCTTCCACCGAATGCTGGGGGGAGGGTACTAGGGGCATTCTGCACGGAGGGCATTTGGGCATTCTGCACCCCGCCCCGGGGGGGGGGGGCCCTGGGGACATTCTGCATTGGGGGCAGTTGGGTGTTCTGCACTCTGCCTGCAGGGGACACTTGGGGTGTTCTGCCCTCTGCATGGGGTGGGGTGCATTGGAGGCACTCTACATATCGCCCTGGGGGAGGTGTAATGGAGATGTTCTGTCAGCGATCTGCCCTCCTGCTGCACTTAAGCCAGGGTACTCCTTGGCTATGTTTACACTTACTAAAATTAGTTCGAATTAGTTAGTTCAAACTAACTAACTGAAACTAATTTTAGTGAGTTCGAATTAGCTTAATTCGAACTAGAAAAAATTAGTTCAAACTAAGCAAGTGCCATTCATGGCACTTGCTTAATTTGAATTAGCGATCTCCATTGATTTCAATGGGCCGGTTAGTTCTAACTAAGAAATTAGTTCAAATTAATATGGCCACATTGGTTAATTCAAACTAGTTAGTTTGAATTAACCCTTACTTCTAACACCCTATTCGAAGTTATTAGTTCGAATTAAGGAAGCCCTTAAGTCGAACTAATTAAAGCCTAGTATAGTCATGGCTTTAGTTAGTTCGAACTAAGCTTCCTTAATTCGACCTAACTTGCCAGTGTGGACATAGCTCTCAAGAGCCAAAGCCTCTCTGAGTGTCAAAGAAATCATTCCCTCCACACCTAACTCTCACTAGTGGATGTTGTGGGTGCTGAGCATCATGCATAGGTCTTGGGGCAGGATACTGGCATGTGAAGTCCTGCCCTGCCCTGCATTCTGGAGCTGAGCTGCCCTCTGCTCAATGCCAGCTTCACATAGCAGCTGCAGAAGAGGGGCTATATAGGAGCTAGTGTGGCTTGGGGCACAGAGAACTCTACAAGGTCAAAAGGAGATGTTGCCATGCAGAGCAGCAGGTGTTTGGTTCCCTCTTCTCCTGCCCCAGCCCCTCTGCACCCAGGCCTCTGCAAGGTCCTTGTGTGGAGGGAAAATTGCACTCTCCAAACTGTGCTATCCAGGATTCTGGATGCATACCTGCACATGCGGTACATTTGCTGCACGTACTGGGCTGGGTGCCTATTTCCATGTGCAGTATGTTTGCAGTTGTGTGTATCACAGTGATAGAAGTAACAGGGTCCCCCACTCACAGAATGATCCATTACAGCCCTGTTCTCTCCCACAGCTATCTAACCTACAAGCTTTAATGTGCACTGTAGTGAGAAGGCCTGGCCTCCCTGAGACAGACAGGGAGGGACTGCCACTCAATCCCTGGTGGGTGGAGCCAGGAAAGCCATGGCAGAAGTAGAGGGGCGGAGCCCAGATAAGAACTGGAAATATAAAGGGCAGGAGAGACAGGGTAATTTCTGAAGGAGAAGGTTATGTCTAGTCAGCTGTTGGAGAGAGGAGCCAAAGAGGACCTTGGTTACACTGAGGACTCATCCAACCTGCCTGAGCTGTTGGACAGCCAGACAGTGAGGATCTGGTTGGACTCCTGCTGATAACATTCTCTGGGAAGGCTGGCAATGACCCTTAGCTGCAGGTACATGGGCACAGCAGTGGAGGAAGTAGCCCAGGAGTATCTGACTTAGGTCCAGCTAGGCTTGCTCTTGAGCCCTTGTCAGTGAGCTGTGGCTGGAGCCCTGCTGGCCCCACTGCAGATGCTCTGTCATTGATAGGGAACTGGGCTGGGCTGTGGAGGAGTTGGGTGGGCTTGTGTCCCTGTCCTCTCTTGCCACCCCACTGCTGGTATAGTAGCCTCCCCCATGGCCTGCAATAGACTGCATGCCTGCCCTGTTTGAGGATTACAGACTGGAAAACTAATCCCCTGCATTAAGAGTGCCCTGACAGGTGTGGCAGTGAGTGGGTGTGGCCTCCCTCTGAGACCACTAGGAATGGACAGGCCACGTGCTCTGCATGCACTGAGCCCTTTGCCCAGCCCCTTCAGACACAAGGGGTGTGATTCTCTATTGCCCTGCCTCTTGTGCATTTGCATCAATGCAAAGTGAGTGTAAAATGTTCCTGGCTCAGAACAGCTTTTCACTGATTGTAGGGCTCCCTGCCCTGTATAGATATTTGTGTTGCCAGGCTGTGGGCAGAAGGAAGAGCAACCTGAGCAGGTGGGTGGCCAGTCCCATGCATTGGTCAGTGTAGCTGAGCAGGTGTGGAGGGGAGGTTGGCCAGGAGAAGGGTAAATGCTGTATATTTACCTCATGGAGCAGCAGGGAAATGGGGCCCAATGTGAAACGCTGCAGGTGTCAGGCCTGTTCAAAAGCAGAGACCACCAATGTATTGACCAGCCCTTGGGGAGTCCAGCCCAGCTCTGGATGGCCTGGCAATGGGACCCACTAACTATGGGAAACTGAAGTAATACAAGAGGGGGCAGCGGAAAGTTGGCTCCTTCCTGGATATCAGCAACCAAGGGAGCGTGTGTGTGTGTGTGTGTGTGTGTGAGAGAGACTCCAGGAGACTCCATATTAACCATGACTTCACTGAGTGACACGTCTGTTTACCCTAGTGCCCAGCCATACCAGATCTACACTAGATGTAATCAAAGCATGGCAGGGGGAGAGGCTGCTTTGAAGTATTTAGTAAATTCTGTATGTTGCCCTGGTAACTGGGATGTTACTGTGGGAACACACTGGTTTAGTTCAGCAGCTGACGTAAGGAGAATGAGCAGGACGGAAATAGAATAGCTCAAGATAAGCCATCCCTCAGCAAACACTGGGGGTCTTTATGGGACAGTGGCAGAGACCCTTGCTCAGGGGAATGTGGTTCATTACCAAACTGGATTTTGACAAGCAGGGCCAGAAGGCTGGAAATCCAAGAAGAAAGGCCCTGTGGCTGGCTGAAAGAGCCTTTCTGGCCAGGGCAGAGGTAGTGTGAGGGGAGCTTTCTAATCTAGATGGACACAGGCACTTGTGGGGCTAACAAGACAAGCTGGGCCTGCCCAGGGCACCATCAGGGGTGGCAGAACTCTAGGGAAGAGAGCTGTGTGTGGGCTGGCTGCTGTTTGAAAATCGTTTCTTCTCACTGCTTCATTCGGCCAGGAACCGAAACATGGCTCTGCAGGGAGAAGGCTACCTGGTCACTGGACTCAGCACAACTCACAGACTCCTGAAGGGAAGCACTGTGGGTGCTGACCCCAATTTGCCTGGTGGATAACCAGGTGCAGTTGCCCAGGAACTGTGCTGTGGGTGCGAACTGTAGCATTCTGCCCTGGGAGGCCTGACGCTGCAGGGCTGCACCCAGTAAAACCAGAGGGGTAGTGAGGCCAGGACTGGTGACATCTGAGGCAGCATGTGTGAGACACTGAAGTGGGGAAATTCCAGCGCATGACAACAGCAGTAGAACCAGGTATTATAGAAAGAGAAACCATTTGCTGTAGGCCTCTACAGATTTGGATGGGATTCTGAGCCATTTAAAGTGGTTGTGCTTTTCATATCTGAACTGACACCAGAGGCTTTTAGGACAAGGTTTCAGGGCATTCACAAGCACAAGGGGGTGACTTCTATGGAGGTGGTGAGTCAGGTGGGGATTTCCTCCACAAATGGGGCAAAGGGTGGGGAGTCTCTTCCTTGGATGGGCTGTCATACCTTCAGTGCTGAAAGCCCCAACATTTGTGCCACAGGCAGGGTGGAAGTTGCAATGGACAAAAAGGAAAAGCCTGCAAGGGCCAAAACCTGCTGCGATTGACACGGCATTCACTACAGGTTGGCTGGTGAATTGCTGTGGCAGGACTAGAACAGACTGTGCTTTCACCTTTATTTCTCTGGGCTCACCTAAGAACTTCCAAGGCTGTTCCAGTCTTCTGTTTTCATCTAGGGAGAGTGGAACCAGGAAAGCAACAGTGTGACTACAGTGGGGTCTGAGGTGTCTTCTCCAGTCCAGAGCAGAGGCAGCAGTGATGTGAATGGTTGTGGCACCCCCAGGACAGGCATGGATTGGGCAATGATGTGCAGTGCGTCCCATGGTTTGCATCATGTTACAGTCACAGTTCAGTGACTCCCTCGTTTTCCATATATGGAGTAAGCCTGTGCACCTTGCATCGCAGGTGCAGATAGGGCTAGAGCCGCCCATATGCACTGTGGGAAGGAGAAGCCCAGCACTTGCAGAGCTGGGTCATTGAGTAGATTTCTATTTGGTATGTCAGCAGGAGCCCAGGCTTCGGATCATCTTCTGCAAATGTCCTTTTGTTCTGTCAGGAGGGCCATGCCATGAGACTAGAAGGGTTTTCTTGATTTGAGGGGGTGTGTTCTAGGTCAACATGGTGCAGTAGTGCGCGCTTTGCCATAACCTTTATGTCCTCCTTCACTGTCGCAGTCGCACAGGAAGGCTTTGCACTGCATGGTCACATACCCTCTACAGGCATTGCTGTAATTAGACCTGGTGGATTTATTCCATTTGTATAAATTATTCTTTCTGTTCATGTGCTGATCCTCGTCTCTGCGAGTGTCTTCATGACTCATAAGTATTCACCAAATTGTTCATGTGGACATCCGTAGGCCACATTCCCTCCCCACCCCCCAAACAAGTTACGCTTCATTATTTGTAGTGTGTGTCTGGTCACTTAGTAGTGCTTTTTCTCTCTGACGGGACTACGGAGACTTTTTTTAATGGAGTGGGGGTGCGTAATTAACAACACTCTTCCTGCCCACATTTGGGTGAAAGTTCACGAGACTTTAGGGATCAGCCCTAGGCCATGGAAAGTTCCTGATCTAGAAGGAAGTTTCTGACAGGACCTTGTAAATTAATGAGTCACATCAGAGTTATGGGTTCCAGCAGCCCCAAGCTTTGGGGCCTTTCCAATTTGGAGTCAGTCCTAATGGTGCTTAGCCACAAAGATGAGGTGATGTGGTTCTGGTGCTGAGGAGGGGTGTGGATGGCTCTGCTTATTGGGAGCTGGAGGCAGGCAGGCGAGTCTTTTTGTAGGTAGCCCAGGGAAAGAGTGCTTTGCTTACTGGGAGTCCATTTTCTGGATGGGAGGATGGCTGGGTGGGAAGGCGCTAGGGTGACTTTGCCCATGGGAGCTGGGATGATAGATGGCTTTGCGTAGGAACTCAATGGGTACAAATTTCTTTCATCTAATTATGTTTGTTAAATCTGTTTGAGTGACAAGAAAGTCCCAGAAAACAAGGAACCAGGAAAAGTGGGCTGGAGGAAAACCTGGGTTGAGGCATAGAACAAAAGGAGCCTTAGTGATTTTCCGCAGCGAAATGATGAAATAATTGGAGCCAGTGCAATAAATGTAATTGTAACCATTGTCTCTGGGTGACAAATGAACATGTCTCAGGCCCCCTCCGAGCCGCACAGTTTCGGACCTGTTTGACAAAGGAGCAGCCGACAAGCAGTTAAATCTATCAGGGAACGGTCAATTTTGTTTGAAAACAGCCTTTTCTAAAGCGGGGGGCATTCCTTTATGGAGCCAGGCACGCTGGGCCGGCTGGGCTCCAAGGAGAGCGCCAGCGCTGCCGAGAAAAGGGTTAAAGACAGGGATGGCTGGGGCTGAGACGGAACCCACAAAGACGTTGTTTGCCTTTTCTCCACTGATCATTTCACTTAGTTCTTCACAATATTGCGCCGAACTCCTGGTGGTGCCCCCACCCCCCCCGCTGGCCTGATGTCACAGATGGTGCGGAGAAAGCAGCTCCTGTGGCGACGTGCAACCTTCTCACAGCATGGGGCCTACATGCCTTCCTCCCCCATTGTCCACAACTTCAAAAAGAAGAAGGGGGGGGGGAAAGGAGGGGAAAAAAAGTACAAAAGCAGCTGAAAAACATGCTTCATAACCAGTTCCCCATACCTTCCCCAGTGGCAGAGCTGGAGCCAGGCGGAGGGGAGAGCTGTGCGGGCAGGGCGGGGGCTGGAGCCTCCGCTTGGGATCCTCTGACTGGAAGGAACTTCTTGTGAGAAGTTGCCTCTTGGAGCCAGGATCTCACTGGGAGTGCTTTTCCTCGAGATGCTCTCAGCGCTCCTCCTGCTGGCCTTGGCTCCCTTCCCCTGGAGCTGGGGCTGCCATGTGTGCCCGTGTCGTTGCTCCTGGCCAGAGATCCTGGGGAGAAGGGGCCTACAGGTGCTCAATAGAGAGACACGGCAGCTCCAGCACCACCAGCGTAGGCATCGGCACCGGCTACGAGGTAAGCATCTTTGACCGGACTACTGAGTCCTCCAGCTGACTTGACTAGAACCAGGCAGCCCACGGCGTAGCTGACACACCCCACAGACACCTGGCTGCCCCCAGTGGCTTTGTTCACTGCAAAGCAGGTGAGGAGAGCCGCCAGGCTGAGGAAAGGGAGTTGCTGCTGGAGGAACTTTGTACTTCCTCCCAGCTCCTGGGAACCATTCAGGTAAGGGGATATTGCACCCCAGGGACTTACAATGACAGGATGGTGAAAGACTCCAAATATTTACTTCCTTGTAAAAAATTGTTTCAGTTTTTATGCATAAGCAATGGATGAAAGAACAGAAAGGGATTAGGGGGTCGATATAATGATTAAGGGAGAGGAATGGTGTGGGGGTAGGAGTAGTGACTGCGTGGGGAGAACTGGTGTGTTGGAGATGGCGTCTTGAGTGGAGGAAGGAAAGCTGCTTCCTTATTAGTATTTATTCTTTGCTAAATACTGGCCACTCTTGGCAAACAGATAAAGATGGTTCCTGCCCCAAACAACTTACAAGCTAGAAGATGGTGTATACTGGGAAAGCCAGGGGAAGAAATAACTTGGAGGGGGAAGAACTCCCAACTTGTAAGTGCCTCAAAAGTGTTTTTAGGGAGATTTGACCAAATCTGTTCTTGAGGCTACGTTGACCCTGTCTGTGTTCCCACTACAGCCACCTCCAATCATCATCAATGTTGCGTCTTTTTCCATTGCTTCCTAGGAACTCTTCAGCTAAAAGTCAAGTAGGGGAATCAGTGCACTATTTCACGGCAAAGTTTCAAGAGACTGACACTTCCTTTTTAACCCATGCTAGAAGCCCAAGTTTCCCAGTAAAATGATGATCAGACTAATGACCACTGGCTGTGGGGCAACTCCAGAGGAGAGGTGTAATTACCATTCCACAGAGAATGAGGCTATCTGAGCAGAGGGTTTGTCTCTGGAAGTGCTTTCCATGTGTACTGACAAGTCACTAATGCATTGCCTAGGTCAGCCTCTGTTCTGAAAGTCAGTAACCAGATAGAGCCTTCCCTTTATTCCTCACCTTTTTCGAAGCTGATCCCGAAAGCGCAGATGACCTGATTTCAGAGCCGCACTTGTGAGCCAAGAACTTCCAGGGGGCTCATGCTGATCCTTTACGCCTGCAGAAACTAACAGCAGGAGAATGCACCAGTGTCAGCTAGAACATGAAAATGTTTTCCTCGGTGACTTGTGCACAAATGTTGTTCTGAGAAAGAACTACCACCCCACCATGGCTTTCATGCAGGTGATGTGTGCAGCATGCACGCAGAAGGGCAAATCAGCCAACCACTTGAGCACCCCTAGCATAATCTCTTTTCTCTGAAGATTGGAAAAGCTGA
>ML685927.1:594465-626627 GCA_007922175.1 Pelusios castaneus | reverse complement strand
GTGTGTGTGTGTGTGTGTGTGTGTGTGTGTGTGTGTGTGTGTGTGTCACCTTGCATTGCTGCTTTGAGTAGAGGGTTGGACTAGGTGATTTCCTGAGGTCCCTTCCAACCCTCATCTTCTAGGATTGGCTATCTTGCTGCATGTCTGGGGTATTCCTCAGACAATTTCTCAGACCTCTCTTCCTGTAGCCTCTAAATATCAGTGCTCCAACATGACTGCTTGGCCCTTCGTGCCCTTCATTGCCCAGTATGTGATATCAGGCCAACGCTCCGCAGGCAATGGGGGCAGGAGGAGAGCAAGGGATACCAGCGCTTGTCCACGGTGGTAGTGAGCTTCCTTTCTTTAGGGATAGCACGTGGCAAAGGAAAGGGACTTTCCCTGCTCCAGGAGGTGACCTGGTTGCCCACTCTGGTGGGCTTTGGAATCAACAGTTCTGCTCATGGACATTCCTAGCACCAGCTTTAAACATAGAGACTGTGCACATTTGCTTCGGGGTCTGGGACATGTCACATACACCTGGTATGTGGTAGATGCAGAGCTCCCTGCCCAGAGAGATGTGCACTAGACGTGCTTACATGGCTCAACCATGGAACACAGCCTCACAAGCCACTACAGGAATGGCAGCTGCCATCTCCAGAATTATGCTGGTCCATTTTGCATGGAGATCAAGTCTCAAATGAAGCATGGGCTATCGTGACTCCTGCAGCTCCATCCACCCTGTCAGTCCGCAGCTAGTCAGATAGCTAAGTCACAGCCAGCCATCCTCTTGTTTCCTTTGCCTACAGCCTGATGGCCCATCTCGCAGGGTCAAGTAGACCAAAGGTGTGTGTGTGGAGATGCAGGCCCTCTCAGTGGGAATGTGGTCAGAGTCCGGCTTAAAGCTTCTAGCTCTTGTAATACTTTGCAGCTCATTGTGACAGAGGGATGGCTCCTGGGATGAAACCTTTTCTGAGCCTTTCACATGTGAGGAAGGACAACCCGTGCGAGTCCAGGATTGCAGGATCCCTACATCAGTCTGGCTGTGTAACTTACTGGGGCTTCTCTCCCCTGCCCCATGTTTCCGAAATAAGAAAACCCTCTATGAGAATTTAAGTTGTATCTGTCTTATTTTCTATATTATGCATCAGCCTAACTGGCTGAGATTAAATAGCATCTTTATTTCTGTCACCGATCACTGGGAGACATGTGCTTTGTACTTTTGGTTAAGAATTCTTAGCTGTCTGATTGTAGACTAAGGAGCGGTGTGCAGAATAGAGTCCGTTCACACCATAAGAGCCAGCAATGGGAATAATCCTCTTTGGATGCATATAAAGGTATGGGGGAGCCTGGCTGGCTGCTGACAAAAGAAAAGGCTCCGGTGTTTGTGTGAAGCACTGTCAGCTTTGCATTTGTAACTTGATGGTGTGCAGCTGTAGAAGTACTTGTCTCTTCAGGGCTGGGTGTGCTGAGGCGTGTCCTTGCGGGGTATTCCTGCCGCGGTATGTCTGATGGTGCACACATTATTAGAGAGATTTTAGTGACTGGCACATGGGCCCTAGAGTGGTGCCTCTGACGCGTGGCATGGGTGAACAGGATTTATTAACTTAAAATTGTTTTGATTCATCCTCTACAGTCTACACAAACACTGCTCAAGGGCACAGCAGGATCTTCTAAAGGGGTTATGGGACTTAGGAGCACAAGTCCCATGACTTCCAATGGGACTTGGGCTCCAGACAACATCAGGCACCCACATTTGGGAACAGGCTCTTTACCACGTCTTCCTATGATTGGTCAGGTGTGAGGTATTACTGCTGCCCGTGTGTTTAGCCCTGTATAAGACATGAATGAAGCCAGAGCCTTCCAAGGAGTTGGCACTCTCACAGTGGTCACATTTGCAGACTCTAATGGATGGCAGAGAGATGGGCCATTGCTTATTTAAGGCAGGGGCCTTCCTGACTTGAGGCCAGGCTTAGCAAAGAGGCCCTGAGGAAAGTTCCAGGTCTGTTGGGATCACTGTTATTTGTATGGCTGTGACAAAAGCCCTTTCTTATGAAGGTGTGTCTCTTGCTGATCAGCATGAATGTTAAGAGGTGACTGGACCTCCATCACCATCACCTGCCCAGCAGGAATATTTTTGAGGGTAAAGTGTTCTTTCATCTAGCAGACAGAGGAAGAAAAGAGCCAGGGGCTGGCGGATGAAGTCTGACACACTGAGACAGAAAATATGGTGCAAATTGTTAACAGTGAGGGTGATAATCCATTGGAACAGATCATCAGGGATGTGGGGGGTGGGGAAAGGAATCTGCATTGCTTGAGGTCTTTCAAGAGTGGAATTATCTTTATAAAAGACCTCCTCTAGATCAACCAAAAATTACTGGGCCACATTCAGGAATCTGAGTGATTTTTCTCTGTCCTGGGTTACTTACGACATCAGACAGGATGATCAAAACAGCCCCTTCTGGCCCTCCAGCCACGGCTCTATGCCATATGACAAAAGACATGTCAGGCAGTAAAAGACACACGTGAGCAGCCTTACGGAGAGCAATGAGGCAGTGATGAGCTATGTGATCGCTCTCATGTGATTATTTTAGCCGTGCACCAATGAAGCAGGTTCCCAGTGTAGCCATGGAGTCAAGGGATCGACCTGCCTTCATTCGCTGGCCTCCATTACAAGGGAGCGCTTGTCCCTTTAGGGCTAGAAGAGCCTGCTCAGGGCTGGAACTCTCTGTTTCTGTGGCAGCGGAGTGCTCTCGTGGAGCCTTTTATGGGAGACTGGGAATGCTGGGAATAAACTGTGCGGCCGCCAGTACTCTGCACCCAGATCCTTCCTGCCTTGAGGAGGCCAGCAAGGGAGAACCTAGCCCATAAGTGGGGGTGAAGGTCATCAGACCCCCAGCAGAGAAAAGTAGGCCACTGCCTTCCTTTGAGTCTCATGTTCAGGAAACTGGCCCTTGCTCTCAAGAGCCTGGCTAGCCCTTACCCAGCATGCACACTGCCGTTCAGTTGAGATGCTTTAAGAGTCTGTGATGAGACGGCTCTCAAAGCCTCTGTGTGGCTCTGGGCTCAGTGAGCGGGGCTGGTGCTAATGGTGCTGGAGCTTGTGATGGATGGAGGTTCGGTGTCCATGCCAGCGCTCCGAGTTGTGGTTGACTCGCCTCTAACTGTAGCAAGGAGGGGCAGAGCTGCCTAGAGCTCTGTTCCTTTCTCACCGAGTATTTTCAAGGGGTGCGTCTATACTTGTAAATTAAGTCAACTTAAGCTTGCTTAAGTTGACTTAATTTACTTTGCGTCTACTCTCCACTTTCCTTAAGTCAACTTAAGCAGCTGCTTAAGTCAACTTAAGGAAAATTAAGTCGACTTTGTTAAACCTCCTTTTAAGTCGACTTTTGGCTTTAGTCGACTTTCTAAAGTCCACTCAAGCCAATGTAGACGTGGAGTAGCCCTAAGTCGACTTAGGGCTCTCGAGGACTCCCCCACTGCCCTCCCTGCCAGGGTGGGTGGCACAGGGAGAGCCTGGCATGCTCCCCCACAGGGCAGGGCAGAGCCCTGCCCACCCTGCCCCTATGCCCTGCCAGGGTTCCGGTCCCCCTTTGCCCCATTGTACCCAGGTACAATGGGGCAAAGGCTGAGCCCCCTGGCACTTGACAAGGGGTGCCCCCCCCCTGCCACTGTGGACCAGTCCCAGGTCCACCTAGCCCCTACAAGTCAATCTAGGCGTCCAGTGTGGATGCTCTAGGTCGACTTTGTAGGGTCCGCCCAAAGTCGACTTAAAATTTAAGTGTGGACATGCTAAGTTGACTTAAATTAATAAGTATTGACATAGCCAAAGAGTTTAATCAGGCATTTGCCCTTGGCCACTCCCCAGCTCTGTCTTGTGTCCCCTTTTGTCTAATGTGGGGGAGGGAGGGATGACACTGGGAGAGCTAGTAGGAGACATGAAAGCAATGTACCGTGCTCTTCACCTCTCCCAGCCCAGCTAGTGCAGGCAGTGTCCTGCCTGGTGTCAGGCTGAGACGGGCATGGTTTCCCAGGGCAGGCTGGTGACCAGGTTGCAGATTGGCTGGGGTGGATTTCTTCCATTGATCTGGGACATGGAGGTTGCAGTCATTCGGTTTGGTAGCCAACTTCCCTCCTGTCACTTAGGCCATTGTGCTGCAAGGGGTCTCTGCAGAGACAGGCTGGCACTGGCTGGAGGAAGGCGATTCTCTTACATGGAGGGATTCAAGACTGAAATTTGGATTGGTTCTGCTTTGGGCCCGGGGGGCTGCCCTGGAACTGCTGACTCTGGAGTACAAGGCAGTTCTGCTGGCAGACTGGTCTGGAGTGGCAGATCCTGGACACTTAAGGTCATGAGGACCTCTATCTTGGCTGCCTGTCAGTCCCCCAGGTGGCACACCAAGGAGCCAAGAGGGTGAGCTGGCAGGAAACCAGACCAGGCTTCTCTGGCACCTCATCAAAATTGAGCTCTATTTGTGCAACCTTGCAATATTGGGGAATCAGCAAATTCCAGTGGAAAAATGTTGCTCAGGAATTTTTCTGGGACATACTGGCAAAGCTTTTTCAATGAGGATCCTTCCCCTTTGGACACTCAAACCTGCTGGCCCTGCTGTCTCTTCTCCACAGCATTGTGGGGACAAGTGGGGAGGTTGGCTCTGTGCTGGGAGGGAGGGTTGTTCTGGGCTTCACTCTTGCCTGCTCACTTTGGCCGCAGGGGTTAGGGAAACTGCTGGTTTGTACCTAACAAGTGCTGTCTTTGCATGTACGTGCACGGCCTACCTGGGACTGGGCCAATTTAACCACATTGAATGTGCCCGGGGCTGTTCTCAGGGCTTTGCACTGCACTGGCATATCCCCTTCTCAGTGGCACAGGGGAGGAACAAGTCCCTTCCCCTCCCTGCTCAGTCTGTGACTTCGCCACAAGGTGGGGAGAGCAGGGCTGCCTCCAGTGTAGCTAGTGGACAGGGAGCAAGCAGGATGACCTCAGCTCTGACCCTCAGCTTTGATCCCCGAATCTCACTCTGGCTCAGATACCTTGGCAGTTGGCTCTGATGTTGAACCTTGGCTTTGTTCCCAAACCTAGACACCTGCTCCCCCCACTAGCCCTGACTCCTGCTCTGAATGTGAGGCCAGACTGCCCCCATCCCAGTCCATAACAGATGGCAGGGAGCCCCTAGGGATAAAGAGAAGCATGTGGGTGGGTGGGTAGAAACCTGAATGGAAGAAGACCTGAGAGCTGGGGTAGGGCTGGAGGGAGAATGGAAGTGGCTGGTGAGGGTTCTGGGGCTCAGAACAAACTGGGAGCTGTGGGGGGCAGGAGCCGCTGGGGAGAAGGGACTGCAGCACAGGGATGGGGAGAGGACTGGGAGAAGGACAGACTGTAGAGGAGACATATGGGTGGAGTCAGGCTGGGGGGAAGAGAGGGAGAAAAGGGGTATAAACCCACTGCAGCACCTTCTCTGTCACAGCCTGCAGGGGACCCCAAGATTCCCAAGTCTGCCCTTCCTCAGCTGTCATAAAATAACTCAGAACACTGGCAAAGCATGTGTCTGCTCCACACAGGGAATGACAGCCTACTCCGGTGCTCCATTCCCCAGCCACATCTGAAGACACAGCGGGGTTGTGCAGTGAAGGATGCTGTTGTTTGCATCCTTTGATGCAGACATCAGCAGGGGCATCGTGCATGAGGCAGGGGATGGCAGGAAAAGAAAGCATGGTCCCTGCCCTGTCCCTGTCCCTGTCTCTAGCTTGGTGTTCCTAGGTGGTGACGGGTGTCACTTAAACCAAACTTCTCCCCGGTGCCCTGAACTGTGTGATCCTCATTGTCTGGGCACCTGATTGACACCCTGGCGTCTGAGCTGCAGACTTGCTGAGCCCTCACCGCTGCAAGCGATGTCACTGGGAGCTGAGCTTTGTACATAGGAAGGGCGTAGGACCTGGACAATCAAGCCATGGCTATTTCACATGGGGCACCCAGAACAGTGACCACTTCGGCCTTAATCTCTCTTGTCCTCAGCTCCCATCTGTGAAATGGGGCTATACCACAACAGGGATGTTAGGAAGATGGATGAATGAATGTTTAGGAAGCAGCACTCAGGTACTCCAGTGAAGAATGACATAGACAGACCTGGGAGAAAATCAATCCCTGGCCTTCAGAGTGGGCTGAAGCGTGGGCAGTAAATAAGGAAGGGGAACAATGAGGCTGGAACAAAGCAATGAACACTGCCTCATTGAGTGGGCACCGTCCCCTGGGCACGGAGTGAGATGGGGTCTCCGGAAAAACTATGTGCTGATGTAATTAAGGCCTGTGTCACAACGCACAAGCGGCAGGGCTGAGTTACGCTGACTGAGACACCCTCATTCGGGCATTTCCTGGGTCTGGAGCGCTTGACTTGGCTACCTCACGTCTGAGCTTTCCTGTTGTTCATGTGTAACTGTGCTAATGCCGTTCAGTTCCTGAGCACATGCTGTATGGCAGGGCTGGGGCAGATGGCGCTTTTGTGACGCTCTGCCAAGCCCTGCTCCTGGGACTTGTCCAGCAGCCATAGTGGGAGTTGGGACTGTCCACGGGCCTGTTGCTGGGCCATTTCTAGACAACATGCAAAGACACACCCATGGCCCAGTTGCACCAGTAGCTATAACCAGGCCCTGGATTTCAAAACAAAGTTTCTATTTGATTCAATACGTAGCCCAGACACACACCCTTCCCCCCCCCGCCTTCATCACTTTGGCTATGTCTACACTTGTAAATTTAAGTCGATTTTAGCTAAGTCGACTTAAAGTCAACTTAGTTAAGTCAACTTAGTATGTCCACACTTAACTTTAAAGTCAATTTAGGGAGGAACTTACAAAGTCGACCTAGAGTGTCCACACTGGATGCCTAGGTCGACTTCAAGGGGCTAGGGGGACCTTGGGCAGGTCCATGGTGGCAGGGGGGCTCAGCCTTTGCCCCATTGTATCTGTGTACAATGGGGCAAAGGGGGACAGGGACCCTGGCAGGGCATAGCGGCAGGGTGGGCAGGGTGTGATGCTGTCTGGATTTAGGGAACCATTTATGATATTTTCTATTAATATCTCATAAATGCTATAATCCATAGGAACTATGTCATGTTTGGTATCAACAGAAAGGTGGTAATTTGCTGGGAATGATTATATAGTTTATGTCTAGGAATTGTATTTGTATTAGAAGTTAGGAATATGGTTGTTATATCTATACTTTAACTTGTGTGATTCTGGGAAAACTCCCCAGACAGGATGTCTACAACCATTGTCTCCTTAATGGCTCATCAGGTTTCTCTCTGGGCCCATTGTACCTGGGAGCTTCCTTAACATTAAGGAGACAATGGTTGTAGACATCCTGTCTGGGGAGTTTCCCCAGAATCACAAAAGTTAAAGTAAGAATGTGGTTGTTATATCTATAACTTCTAATACAAATACAATTCCTATACATAAACTATATAATCATTCCCAGCAAATTACTATCTTTCTATTGATACCAAACATGACAGTTCCTATGGATTATAGCATTTATCAGATTAATAGAAAATAATATCATAAATGGTTCCCTAAATCCAGACAGCGTCACACAGGGCTGCCTGGCAGGGGAGGCATTGGTGTAGTCCTGGGGTAGCCCTAAGTCGACTTAGGGCTACCCCACGTCTACACTGGCTTAATTCGACTTTAAAAAGTTGAATTAAGCCTTAAGTCGAAGTAATTCTAGGTTTAATAAATTCAACTTAATTTTCCTTAAGTCGACTTTATTTTCCTTAAGTCGACTTAAGCAAGCTGCTTAAGTTGACTTAAGAAAACTGTAGTGTAGACGCAGGGTAAATTAAGTCGACTTAAGCAAGCTTAAGTCGACTTAATTTACAAGTGTAGACGCAGCCTTAGAGTCCTGGGGGGCAGAGTCCCTGGCTGAAGGACTTATTGGAAGTTCTCAGTGGCAATGGAGGTTAAAGGGGCTAAGCACAGCTCACTCAGGGCTGTCAGTGCCAGGGGCAAACCTGCGCTGGTGTTCTTGCAAGAATCCAGCCCGAGGGACCCCCCGCCATCCTCAACCCAGAGCTGCAAGTGACTGCAGAAAAGACAGCTGAGCATTTGGGCACAAGAACCCTGGTCCTCTGTCTGGGGGGATGTAGTATGGACCATTAGCTGGCCTGGCACTGTGGCTCTGGAGAGGCAGGGATGCAGTAGGAAGTAATGTAGACACTAGGCAGGGTGATACCCTGATCTGCGTGCCCCACAGCCCTTGGAACCTGCAGGAGCAGGCAGGCCCAGGTTGTCCTACCTTCGACCAACCCTGGCTTGAGCCACAGGGGGTGTGTGGCTCAAGGTGCTTGGGCCTGTAATCCAGGGAGCTGGTCTCCTATCACACAGGCTGTCCTCGCAGCACTTTTCTGAACCTCTGCCAAGTTTTCAGCTTTTTCAAATTTGTAAGACAAATCCCCACCTGGAAGAAATGGCATTTCCAGGGAGCTGGCTCAGCCTCCTGGTTTCAAGAATCCAACCAAGGTCACTGGTGAAATTGGAGCCCATCAACATCATCTTCCTTTGCTGGGCTAGAAGTTCTGCATCTTTGATTTCAGAGTTCATACAGAGAAGCCACTGAAATGCATTGTTCAGCCCAGGGAAAGCATTGGCTCTTGGCACGGCAGAAGATTCAATTCCTAACAGAGCAAGAGGAATCTGCAGTATGTGACTTGCCTCCTGGGCTACTGAGCATCCAGGAGAAACTTGGAACTGTGTTAGAGAATTTATTAACCTTGGTTAATGATCACATTTAATCATCGCTTAAATTATTTAACATTTCTGTCAACAAAACCGTCAGCTCTTGCCTGGCTCTTTTGGTGGGTGCAGGGGTTGGCAGGAGCTGTGAGAAGCCATGGATTTTGCACACTTGAGGGCACAGATAGTGCAGGAGGTCTGTGTCAGTGAGCAAAGAGATACAAGCGCTGTCTCCTCTCTTTGGGACAGTATGCATGGCACCCGCACATGCGCATGGCAGACGTTTGTGTCAATCTCAAGCTAGGGCCCCACTTTTCTATAAAAACTCCTTCCTTCCAGTTACCCATGAAAGTGCCTCCTCCTGGCCTGTTGGGGACTGAATTCAGATGGGAGGCTAGAGGTGCTCTTTGGAAGAGCCGTGGGTCTGAGTTTGGTTGCTGTGTGCTGTGATGGATCAGGTCTATAGAGAATTCTCTATTTCATGCTTACAAGTTCTTTTAAACAAATGTCTCTTTGTAACCCTGGCCACGTTTCCCTGCCGTGCTCTGTCCGGGGCCACTTAACACCCCTCTGACAACAGGGCTCATCGTTCCCCACCAGCCAGCATCTCTCAGGCTGTGCTACAAGCAGGGCTGGATTAACAAAGGGGCGTTGGGGGCTGCAGCCCCCGGGCTAAGAGGGACCCCGCTGTGAGCTGCCCCGCAAAAATAAACTAGGCACCTTTTGGCAGGCCCAGAACACCTCCAGCAGCTGGCCCAAACACTGGCAGCCTGCACGGCATCACATAGGGTGGAATGGGCTGGTCGGCCAGGCCCCAACACTGTCCCACCCCTGTGCCTGGCTGGTCTGTGGGCCCTGGACTGCCGCACTGCCGGCTGGACCCCAGTGCCAAGCACTGGCCCAGTCTGGCCTACCCTGCCCCTGTGGCTGGCCAGTCTGGGGGCCCTGGGATCCCCCTCCCCCCAGTGCTGCCAGGCCCTAGCACCAAGCACTGTCCTGTCCCACCCCCAGGCTGCATGAGAGGAGGTCCACAAAAGTGAACAGTTCTGGGCCCCTAGGAGCTTTAATCCAGCCCTGGCTTTGCTATTGAAAATGTCAAGTGTTTTTGCCCCCAGTGGGAAGGCTGGTGCTGAAAGGGGCCTGCTGCACAGCGGTGCCCACCTGCCACTCACCAGGGTTGCTGTGGATGGAGCGGACTCTGCTGGTGACAAAGACAAGGGCTCATTGCCTCCCCAACAAACACCCTCGCTATGCACAGACACACACTCAGCCCTCCCTTCCACATGGCCCCTTCCTGCAGCACCCCACACTGCAGCCTCATCTCTTCCCCCGGACAGGAGAAATGGGTGAGATTTCAGAACCCATCAGCGGGACCCAGGCCTGTGAGAGAGACGCCATCTGCCAGGGGCTGAGAACTGCCTGCTAGGATGTGAGACGAGTTTGAGAACAAACCAGGGCTAACTAGAGGGCTGTCCTGGTTCACTTATCGCTAGACAGCCTCCTTCTCCTGCAGCATGTTCTATTTGTGTTCACCTCGGCACTCGCTTCCTGCCCACTCGGGAATATCCTGCTATTGTGATCCCCAGCTTGCTGCCAAGTCCTGCAGCACTCACACAAAAAGACCCAGCAGCCTCTCACAACTGAACTTAGCCAGAGCCATGCAGGAGTAGCTGACGCTGGTTGGAAAATCTGTGGTGCAAAATGTGAAGGAAAACTCAAGTTCAGATACATTCTGAGCGCAGCACTGTGTCGACTGGCCTCCACCCTCCACTGGACAGCTGTGTAGCTTGGCCACTTTACGGCACAGGGGTTTGAAGGGCAGTCTTGTCTGGGGCAAGAGTCAAGCAACTTCTAAAAACATTCAAGGCTCCCTACAGAGTGTCGCCAGATCCTGCAATTTCTCCTCAACTCTTGTGATATTTGGTGGATTTCTCAAAGCCCTAGTGCCGGGAACCAGGAGAATAAAGTGCAGCTTTCATTGAGCAAAGGAGCATGGCTTCAGCCTTGGGGAGTGGAGAGATACTGGGAAACGTGATCTGAGTGCAACCTAAATGCTTGGAACCCAGAAAGCAAAGAACAACCCCCGCCACCGCCCAAGTTTTCACAGCCTCCTGTGTTTAAGCCAGTCTCCTGCTTTGGGGGCCTGGCTCCTAGTTTTGGAATGTGCTGGGTTTCAGTAGTTCCACCGAGAAATGGCTTGAGGCTTTGGGCTGGATTCACAAGAGGATTCAGGGACCATCCGTGCACCGTTGGGGTGCCCTACTACCCTTAGCCAGTGGCTGGTGCACCCATATTCACATCCTGCCTCTGAGCAGGACTTGCCTGCAGCTCCCCTTTTCAGAGTGTGAGCTGAGCCCCAGGCTGTAGACTACTGCAGAGTGGGTCACGCTCAGGCTCTCCTGTCTAAGCCGTTCTGCTTTGGGTAAATAATTCAGTATTCACGGGAGCAGGAACCAGAAGCCAGGTTTGTCCCTCCACCCCTAGTTGAGTGCCCTGCCCACTGGTCTACAGAAGCTTTCTCAGTGTCTCTCTCCAGCCCAGTGACTGTGCAAGGATTGGATGCAACATGGAACAGCTCCAGCAAGAGAAGCTGAGAAGCCTTCCTGACAGGCAGCAGTACTCCGTGCAATAGACTGGCTGGCCTGTGCTCTCTGGAGTGGGAAAGGCCCCTGGACATGCCATGGGACTGCAACCTGTGGCCTCCAGGGTGAGCCAGAACAAGGCATCACTGCTGCAGCCGTCTAGGGGTGCACCCAGCCTTTGCTTCTTACTATCCTTGATTTGCATGTTCAGCAATATTTGCTGCTGTCTAGCACTTTCTGGCTGAGGATCACAAAGAACTTCACTAGCATTGATGGAGAAGTGGAAGGCCAATGGTATCAGCCTAGAGCAGCGTGGGTCCCACAGCTCTTGTGTGAGGAGCCCAGACTTCCGAATGTGCGAATGTGATCTAACAGCTAGCCAACATGGCACCCTGTGCTCAGGGGACAGGAGGCTAGAAAACTCTGCTCATGCGTAAGAGCTGTCCCAGCCCGGGGCTGTCACCCTGGTAAATGCCTGCAAGAAATGTCTGTTCTTCTATTTGTTGGAAGTGCAGCAAATGCTCCTGCTAGTTTAGCCTGGCAGGCCACGGATCTGGAGAAGCATGGCCCGGAGAAGAAACCTGCTCTCATATCACTCCCGCTCATTTAGACAGCACAGGTTGTGAAAATGGATGTGGGCTGTAAATACCATGGTCCTGGAAGGCTGGGCATGGGGAGCAAGCTATTGTTGAAGGAAGAAAAAAAAAAAGAGAGAGAATTCCAGTGGGTAGGGGCTTGTTTGTCTGCAGAGCTGGCTGGGCAGGGCCGGACTCCAGGAAACAGGAAGGTTCTCACCCCCTCCAGCCTGTGCTCTCACGAGGGCTCATTAAGCAGCCTGATTTTCAAACAGAAGTTGCAGACAACAAAGCTGGAGTTCCCACACGCTCCCTTCCACTCAGCGAATGGGCACCAGTGCGATGCACCCGCCGTAGAGAGCAGTATTCTGAGCAGGTGGTGGGCAAGCTGAGGGAATCGCAGAGACCAAGGCCGGGAGCAGTGCGGTGGTAAGGGGCGAGCAAGTGCCTCACCTGTAGCCTGGGATCCCAGGTCTGCCGTGCCTGCACCAGGAGAGCATGGCACCAGCACAGATTGCATTGCAGGGGCTACTGCTGGGGGCAGCACTACTGCAGTTGGATGGTGAGTGAGCTCCTGGGCGGTGCCTTGCCTAGCACTGGCCTGGTGCTGGGTTCTAGACTCCAGGGTTCTGCTGGAGCCTGGGCCAGGGCAGGCAGGGTTTTCTAGGGGCCACTATGTTTCCTTTGGTCTTGGTGGGTACGCTGGGCATTCCCAGCTTTAGAGCTCCTGCTGGTGCCTCCAGGAGAGGAGAGCTTGGAGAAGCGAGGGCTCGCACTGCCTTGGTGGGCGATTTCCTACTGGGTTGGAGTTGCCTTTCCCCAGAGATGGGCATAATGTGTCATGTCCATCGGATGTGGCCGTGGGAGGACAGGCTCTAGCTAGCGCCCTAGCAAGCTGAGCTGTTTTAGCCCCATTTTTTTGGCAGTTCTTTCCTATGTAAATAGCTCCTGGGTCTAGCCCAACAATTGGTCGCTGAGCGGCTCCAAATACTGCTCAGCCAGGGAACATCGATTCCTTGTCGGAATGGAGCAGTCCTCTTGCAGCTTCTTTGCTTCTCTGTTGTGCCTCTCTAACTGCGAGTGTCTTGGTTGGGGTCAGAGGCTGCTTTTCTCACTCTGCGTGACTCCAGGCCGGGCTCAAGGGCCGGTTCTGACAGCACAGAGCTCGGAGCACTGATGAGAGGTGCAGCTGTGTCTTCCTGGGGTCGGCACAGACCCAGCCACTGGCTCAGTCTCTGCTCGCAGCAGTGGCAAAACTGCTTTTTGTCCCTGCAAATGTTCACAGGCTGGGGAAGGCAGCACTGGAAACGCTTAGACAGAACCGCTCCGGACTCTGAATAGGGACAATGCAGCTTTGATTCGCTGCAAATTACCCTCTCTTTCACACGGGCTCAAAATGTTCCCAAAGGCAAATTCCCACTGCTGGCCTGGCTGGTGTGGATGAACGTTCGCTCCAGGGGTTGTACCCAGCAGCTAGTGTACAAAATGGAGAGTAATTCCCAGACAAAAGCACCTTCCTTTCCTGCTGGAGACAGGAACCAGAGCGAATAGGAAAGGATACAGAACGGAGCTTTGGTGTGTTTATAAAATGACACAAACATCTGAAAAGGAGGAAATTCAAAGTGAATGCTACACAGATCCAGGCACGCACACAGACAACCTACAACAACATGGACAGTGTGGAAATGCTGAGCCCGATACCCTTAACTCTGCCCTTGTAATGCCACCACCAGCCTTTTCATTCCTGCAGCCTCCTTCGCACCCACCATCTGTGTGCCCCGTGCTGGGAGGTGAACACACGCAGACCAGCCCTGGCACATATATCAGCGTGCTCATGTTCTGCACAGAATGCAATAACAAACGTCACGTTTCATCTGCTGCTGTGTCAGCTATGCGTCTCCTCCTGTCGCTCTGGTTTGGGCCAGGCTCCCTACTGATATGAAGTGTCTTTGATACCAGTCCCAAGAGGAAGGAGCGCTGACACATTAGTGGCAAGATCAGACCCATGGCATTGTAGTCTGTGTGGCATGCCTCATTTAGCTGTTTTTATCCACACACACTCAGCATGACCTGGAGCAGTTCTGGTAACCCCTTTACTCGGGTGAGCTCGCTAGCTCTCTCTGTCAGGGTTTTGTCCTGCCCTTCATGAGGAAATCACTAGCCAAGTCCATCAGTGGCCGTTAGCCAGGATGATCAGAGATGCATCTCCATACTCCAGGGGTCCCTAAACCTCTGATTGCTAGAAGCTGGAAGGGGACGAGAGGGTGGCTGACTTGAAAAAACGCCCTGTTCTGTTCATTTGCTCTGAAGCACCCAGCAGTGACCTTTGTCAGATGACAGGACTCTGGACTAGATGCACCATTCGTTGCACCCAGCGTGGTCACTCTTATGTTATGTTCTAATATTATGGCCCTTGTGTGCCTCTCCGGCAGCTGCAATGCAAACACAGCCTCGTGGCCCCGGCCACTGAGGATCTGCCCAGGTTTCTATATAAATTCAGAGTCCAAGGTAAGGGACAAATCCCATGATTGCTCGGGTCTGAGCCCACCCTCAGGGCCCCGATGCGGGGGAGGCCATGGCCCAGCACATCACTGTCCAAGGCCCCAAGCCATAAATGTGGGGAAGGAAAGGGACAGCTAGAGGTTGCTCAATGGAGACATCTTCTCCACTGTCACAATACTATGGCAGCCTGAGCTCTCTCTGGGCCCCGCTGGATGGGACCTTGGGAAGTTCTTCCATGCCCCCAAAGGGCCACACACCCCACCTTGCAGTCTGAAGCAATTCACAGCCAACATGGAAGTCAGAAAGGTTTGTTAGTTCTCAGGATCACAGCATAGAAAGACTTGGCTAGCAGAGTAATGAGGAGTTACAGCAATGACCACCCAAAGAGCCCCAGAGCCCCCATCCTTGGGTTCCACTCCTGGGTGATCCCCCCACAGGGCCATGGCTCTCACTTCCAGGCAGCCTATCCCCCTCTCAGCGCTGTCTCCTTCCTGGACAAGGTGATCACTGCTTGGTCTCTACCTGCCACAACCTGTAAGAACTAGTTGGGCCAGGGCAAGGGGACCTGGCTAGGTTTGCATCCTTGTGGGTGGGAAAGGCCTATCCGTCCTCTAGTGGCCTCTCCAATGATCACATACCCACGTCCCATTGCCAAAATACATGAGTAATATGGGGAAACTGAGGTGCTCAGAGAGCGACCCAAGAATATATCCACTTTATCACATGGTATAACAGAGAATTAGTGTGGTATGGGCTGCCCACTCTGGCCCCACTTCAAGCTGTAACATGACGTGGGGTGGGAGCATGGTGAGGGAGGGAGTGGAGAAGGGGAAGTTGGGTACATATGTTAAATTCTGTGATTTTATCCCTAGGGTCTAAGTCCCGTTCTGAGGAGTTCCCACCCTACATCATTGACCACCCCACAGACTTGGTGGTACGTTGGGACCAGCCTGCCACCCTGAACTGCCGTGTGGCAGGCAGCCCGGCACCCATAATCAATTGGCACCGCAATGGGGAGTATGTGGAAACCAGCAAAGACAACGTTTATTCCCAGCGCACCCTTCTGCCTGATGGGTCGCTCTTCTTCCTCCGCCTCAACCAGCGGAAGGGCCAGTCCGACGAAGGGGTGTACACCTGCATCGCCACAAACCACCTGGGCACAGCCAGCAGCAGGAACGCGACCCTCTATGTTGCTGGTAAGACGTTGGGAGTCAGCACTGCGTTGAGTGCCTGGAAGTGGCTGTGCTTACTGGGCATTGTGGGCAGCTGAGAGATTTGGCTTGGCTTTCAGAGCTTTGCTGAGCCTCCTAACAATAATCACTGCTTTTCCCTCCAACTCTTTGATTTAACAGACACATCAGTGGGGCAACACACTGTAATAAGCCAGGCGGTGCCAGTCAAGGAGAGGGCAAATCACACCACGGGCCATTTCCCATGCACTGCTTAGGGGTGGCCACAATAGGCCTAATCTGAATGGTGCTGAGTTCAACCTGGGTTCAACCCATCAGGAGTTTTCATCGAGGAATTGAAGCAAAGCCTTGAAATTGCACAGATAAGTTGAGAGATTCCCATGTCACAGCTGTGAGACATCAGGGTAACTTCCCGTCTGCCAACTTCCTCAGGCATGCTGAATGGCCTTCCACATTGCATTGAGCTCTTGTTGCAGAAGAGGAATGTATCAGCTGCAGGATTCCTCTCTTTGTCTGGGCTGTGCTTTGATGGGAAGTCAACCAAGCAGATTTTCTGCAGTATCTGGAGCGCCTTCCCAAGCACTGCTTTCCAAGAGCGTTGTCTCTCTGCCAGAACCTGAGCAAAGTTCAGTGAGATAGGATGAGCCGTAGTTACTTAGTGCCAGCAGTGTGGGAGATGCTTTGCAGGTCAATGGGAAGCAGAGCTGCATTGTTTAGTTCTGGGGCCAAAATGAAAAATCCTCCCAAATCCAGTTTGACTTGAACAAAAACAGTTTGATTTTTTTTCATTGAATAGAAAAGGCGGAACAAATTTTAGTCTTAAACTGGTCAAAATGTTTCCAGCTGACCAACAATGCGTTGTTTGGTTTTTCCAGTAGGTGATTCGGTTGACTGGTGTTTTTTTTTAACGTTCTTCATTTCAATTGGGGCCATTTTGTGTGGTTTTGACCCTTTGTGTGGGTGCTTTCTGAAAAATCTGGCAAGATTTAAAATAGAAACACCATTTACAATCAGAAAGTCCAAATGAAGCATTTCAACTCTCTCAAATAAATTTCCAGCTGAAACCATCCCCCAAACAAAAATTGAAAAAACAACTGGTGACAAACCAGTTTGCCAAAAAAATGTCACCCAGCTCCACTGCCCAGAACAGCTTCTAGTCTGAAGGCTGGAGAGTGACCTAGGCCAGTCAAGTGCGCAGGAAGCTAATGCCCAATGGTCCCACCGCCGCCCAGGTGTATGGGGAAGGCAGAGAGCAGGTGCGAAGTGAGGCAAAGCCATGACTGTCCAGTTGGTCGGCCAGCTGTCTGTCCTTTGTCATCATGAGTGACCACGTCTTGCCCCTGTGAAAAACCCCAGCTAGTTATTTGGCTGGGAAAAGAATGAAATGACTCTGGATCTGGTAGACCAGGAGTTCACCTTGGCAATGGGAGACTCAGGTGCCCAGCCCCAATGAGGCTGTTGTTGTTTCTGAAAAGTGGAACAGCTTCATCCTCTCCAGGGCAGCATCCCATCGGTGGTGGAGCTCAGCTAGCTCCAGGCTTCAGCAATGGCGTAAAGGAACCTGAATCTAGCAGGTGGAACCCTGCAGGACAGGCAGAACTGCATGTGCTTGCTGCCACGCTCTCTCACTGCATGGCTGCTGCTTGCTTCTGGTCGCCACTCTTGACCACTTGCTACTCCCCTGACATGCGCTCCCTGTTCCCTAGTCACTCCTCCCACCCATGCAGAATTTCCACTCCTACCCCATCTGATTCATCCCTGGGGCTGTGTAGCCCCAGGCTTGGAGCTCATTAGTGAGAATTCTCTGCTCTCGTCCTGCCTGCCCTTCGCTCCCCAGGGAGCGCTGTGCCTGCTGCACCCCACGGCAGGGGCTGGCTGCATTTCAGGCAGTCCCACCCCCGGATGCTGCAGTCCCACCCCCTCCATCTCCCCTGCCCCCAACATTTCCTCTTACAAGGGTTGCTCAGCACTGTGACCCACATTTCCTTATGGATGCAAGGTAACCCTCTCGCCTGGGCAGGCCCAGAGCTTTTCCCGTTAACACTTTGTTACTGACCAGGCTCCTGTCAGGCTCTGGCTTCCACCTATTGTTCAGATCTTGTCCAGGTGGCTGCAGGCTGTAAGGGCATATAGGGCATCGCTGGTTTGGAGGAAGCTTTCGTCAGCCACAGCAGTGTAGCAGTGGGTAAAGGGTCAACGTGTGTATGACACAGTGTCCTGATCAAGCTCTGCGTCCCCTCGGCAACAGGCATGGGCACAAGAGGGGCTGTCAGGAGCTTGGGCTAACAGGATTTTGCAGGCTGCTCCCCAGATCCAGTCTAGTGTGCCGCTATGACTCCTTGAATCCCATTCCTGAACCCGAATTCACCCCACTCTGCTAGGTGACCACTCACTCCTGAGTCAGTCCACACCAGTCACCACCGTGTAATTGGTCCCAGTCAATGGGTGTAAATTCCCTAGGCACACAGGCGTTGGCCTCCAAGTGATCACCCCCAGCTGGATACCACACCGGGAGCCACTGTTTTACAGGGATTGGGACCCACCCCCAATCACCATAGTCTCAAATCCGACCATTTAACAAAGAAGTGGATTGTGCCCAGCCTCCCACAGCCACACCCTCTGAAGACCACACAGCTGTATATAAAATAAATACTAGTTTATTGATCAGAGTCCGATTTCAAGTGAGAACATGGGCAATCAAGGCAGAATCATACTATAAATGAGTCAGGAGTGACCACTATCAAATAAAAGGTGTAAACTGCATACTAATCTAACAGCTCTACCTGAACTGTTCGGCTGTTCAATGTTTTACAGCCATTCTCTGCCTATGCCAAGGCAGGGCCGAGATCTTGCTTGAAGTTGGTTGCAAGATGGAGTCTCCCAGGCAAAAGCCTGCAGCTTCTCCCCCAGACAGTCTGTGTCTTTATATTTTAAACTCCCGACAGACCCTCCACCTCTGTGCTGCTGTGTGAGTCTCTTTGTCTCACCTGAGCCAGGCAGATCCATATACACATTGCCTTTGTCATGGAACTCTCCCACCTCTGGGGTGTAGCCCTGATGGTCTGAACCCTGTAACATGCTTCACATCTGTACACACATGTTGCTGTAGGAAACATGGCACCATGGTAATTATGTAGAATATGTTATGAGAATTCACAAAGGAACCTTGTATGGCATATTTGGCATCAAATCACACAATTACAGTGCAAAACTGAACAAAATACTTGCATAGATCATGCCCTAGGGGTGCACGGATGTCCATCCTGCCACACAAGGCTGAGCTGATAGCACCGGAATCATGCCCCCTGCTTTCTAACATGGGCATAATTTAGGGGAGCAGTGCACCTGCAAAGCACAGCCCCTGCCAGGGATGCTCCCTGTGTGCTGGAGGCTTGCAGTCTGTGGGGGGCAATGCTGCCCTGTGCTCCCAAACTATGCCCATGTTAAAAAGTGGTGGGCATGGCCCCCTGCCCCCTCAATTCCAGCATTAATGCCTCCCTTCTGCAAACATTCCAGTGCCCCTGGCTAATGTGTGATGCCTGCATTCTCCTCTGTTAATAAGGCAATCTGAACCAGGTTTCCAGAAATTCTGGAAATCAGGCAGGTCCCTGGAACTCATGGCCTGAGCTGGTCCTGTCTGTGCCAGTACCAGGTGCGTCCAAGCAAGTAGCAGATAGGGCTAATCTGCCCCGCCCCATTATGTTTCTTCCTGATCCCTTTAGTCAGAGATAGTTTTCAGACCTGAAGCATGAGGGTTAACATCCTTCCAAAATGGTGGTTGTTATTGTTTTAATGATGATAATAATGCTGAATATTCTTGTTATCCATGTAAGTGAATCTTGCTGTGTCCTTGTCCTCATGACTTCCTGTGACAGTGAGAGCCACAGTTTAATCACATTATTTCTTTTGATCTGTCTTGAATTGCCCACCTTTTTATTGGACTGAATGTCCACTCATTCTCGTGTGCTGGAATAGGAAGAACAGAAGCTCCTGATCTCACTTCTCTGGACTAGTCATCATTTTAGAGACTTGTGTCACATCCCCTCTCAAAAGTAACAATCCCAGTTGTTTCCATCTCTCACCATAAGAGAGAATTTCTAGACCTTGATCAGTCTCCCACCTATGAAATCCCTCCAGCTCTGCAACACCCTTGTGAGGCGGTGCTGACCAGGAAATTGAAGAAGGAGGCAGGGAAGGGACAGAGAGGCATTTCCTTTAGGTGTTGAACCGGTTACCACATTTTGTTAATCACAGTGACCAGGGCCCCCTCCCTGAGTGACACCTCATACAGCCCCCGGCGCCAGATGGCCAGGACACTTGGGGTGCTTCCTTCACCTCTCAATTCAGGGGGAATTCCCTACAGATTCCCACAGGGAGTTGAGTATGCCCCAAGCTCATACAGCAAACACCCTCCCACTTCTCCCCGCCCTCCCCCCCCAGGTCTGTGCTTGGCCTGGGGCTTTGGTAAGGGGAATGAGCAGCCAAGAGATTCATCTGCGGTGAGATAGGGTAGGAGGGAGGAGCTCTGAGTTCAGCCCCAGCCCTGCCCAGGTTGCTTGGGGGACCTTGTGTGGGAAAAGGCGAGTCAAATTCAGATGGGAACTCAATGTTCCCTTCATGTATCTGTGGTTAGCAACAGAGTCTCTGAAACACCCTCCAGCTCAGCCAAGTGCTGCCAGCTGCTGAGCCTGAACAGAAAAGGGAAAGGAAGGGGAAGCTTGTCTTCTACTCCTGTCCACAAGGTGCCACCACTGATCTACCCAGCCTGGGTAGAAGATCTGATTGCCTATCAGTGCCCATGGCTCCCTGCAGGTGTTCAGCCCACACCAGAACCCACATGGCAGAGGCTAAGCAGGCCATAGAACAGGGTCTTCCAGGCCATGCTGGGGTGTTCATCCCACACCAGCCGGTGAGGGGACTGGGTGGGCCAATTAACTACCTAGGCTGCACTGGGAGGAGGAGCCAGGGAGCAACAAGGACCAATTAAAGGACAAGGCTCCACTGGAGAGCAGGCAAGGCAGGTAGCTAAGGGCAGAAGGGGAGTGCAGAGAAAGGGCTCTGCAGTCACTGTGAGACATTGTGGAGAAGGGGGCTTGCCACGGAGGGGTATGTCTGCACGAGAAAAAGTTAAGTCGGCCTTAAGTCGACTTAAAGTGGCTCCTTTTAAGTCAACTTTATTAAATCAACTTAACATTGGACATAGGCATCCGCACTGGCATTAAGTTGACTTAAGGGCTACTCCCTGTCCACATTGTCCTTAAGTCAACTTAAGAAGTCGACATAAGGAGAGGTATTTAATAAGTTGACTTAAGATTTCATTAAGTCGACTTAAGGAATTTCTTAAGTCGACTTAATTAAAGTCCAGTGTGGACATGGAATAATTTAGGCTGACTTAAGGGTCCTTAAGTCGACCTAAATTGCTAGTGTAGACGTACCCGAGGAGGAGCCTGATAGAGGCAATATAGGAAGCAGACCAGAGAAGCAGCTGCAGCAGCAGAGTGTGGAACAGTACAGACCTTAGCCCCTGGATGTAGCGGTCCCTAAACTAGACCTTGTCCCAGAATAGAGGGAAGGCCTGGGTTCCCCTGCCAGCCACTAGGCAAGTGGCACCATCTGGGCAGTGAATGAGAAAACTGCCGGAGACGGTGTCTACAGGGGGAAAACACACAGGGTGTGTCTACACTGGCAATTTAAATTGACTTAAGGAGGCTTAGGTCGACTTAAATTGAGCCACGTCCACACTAGGCTTTCATTAAGTCGACTTAAGAAATTCCTTAAGACGACTTAATGAAAGCTTAAGTTGACTTTATAACTACCACTCATTTGATCGACTTAAGCCTCCTTAGGTCGACCTAAGCCCAGTGTGGACGCATAAGTCCACTTTGTTAAGTCGATCCAAGGGCAGTGAGGTCGACTTAACAAAGTGGACTAAGTCGACTATAAGTGTTGCCACTTGTTAAGTCGACTTTAATAAGGTCGATTTTAAGTCAACTTAAAGTTGACCCTTATTAAAGTCGACTTAACAAAAGTCAACGTAACTTTTCTAGTGTAGACATAGCCTCAGTGACCTGGCTGGAAGGCAAAGCCATGAAGGAGTCACAGAGAGAGAGAGGCATCAGGGTGCACACGGGTGGCAGTAATTGGCAGATCTCAGACAAGCTAATCTCTGGAGGAGCCAGCCCTAGTACGGAGCACAGCACCCAAGCCCCAGGGACCATCTCAAAAATTCTGATGCAAAAAGTTCTCTATATACCAGCAAGAACATGCCATGGTGTGACTGACTCAGGCCAGCTACCATCCACCGAATGGAGCCAACACACCCATCCCCCAGGGTCAGACAGCACGGCCAGGAACAGTAGTGCAAAGAGGAAGTGCTTTGTGTCTCCTTAGCTATCCCCACGTCCTTCCTCCTGCACAGGATGTCAGGGTGCCTGTGAGGCTGGGTTGTGGGAGATGGAGCTATGTGCTTCCAGCATTTCCTCCTACTCTTGCAGAACTGCTTGTAAAACTGGCACTGCTGTAGGGAACAAGTGCAGTGTCTCTGTGCACTACTGCCCTCTGCTGGCCCAGGGACATGCAGCAGAAACTGGAGTTCTAGTCTCATCTGTGCTGAGAAGTCCATGTGACCACTCTGGGCCTCAGTTTCCCCCAAGCAAAGTGGATATAGCCCAGCACGATTCCTGATTGGAAGACAACTCAGAACTGTTCCAACTCTGTGAAAGAATCTGTCTCCAAAGAGGACAGACATAGAGTAGCCAAATCGGATAAAGAAGCTAAAAGCACTTTTACAACAGTTACTCATCATTCAGTTAGAGAACTGCCAGCTCTAGAACCTGGTGACCATGTCCAGGTCAAATTAGATGGAGAAAAAGGATGAACAACTCCAGCGGTTGCAAAGAAAAAGAATTTGTCGCCCAGCTCTCATGCGATCAAGACTGACGGTGGAGATCAACAGAAACCATCAACATCTACAACTTGTTCCTCAGAAAGAGCAATCAACAGAGCAAACTACGATGGCAGATGCAGAACAAGAAAAAGAAGACTCAAGCTATGTCTACACTGGCAAATTAAGTCGACTTAAAAAAAGCCGTGTCTACACCAGACTTTCATTAAGTCCACTTAAGAAAATCCTTAAGTCAACTTAATGAAAGTTTAAGTCGACTTACTAAGAACCGCTGGGTAGGTCGACCTAACCCTTCTTAGGTCGACCTAAGCCTTCTTTAGGTCGATCTAAGCCCAGTGTGGACGCTTAAGTTCATTTTGGTAAGTCGACCTAAGGGCAGTCCACATCCATGGACACAACTTTGTTAAGTCGACTTAATAAGGTCGACTTTAAGTCGACTTAAAGTTGATCTTATTAAGTTCACAACAAAGTCAACCTAACTTTTCCTACTGTAGACATAACCGAGGAGACTGAGCCTGGTCAGCTGTTTTAACTTCTGGATAGCCAGATGGCCAAGTAGTTACACTTTCGGGCCATGTATTGGGAAACCAGCACAATTCAGAGACATTTAACAAGCTGATCTGTATTGAACTTCAAGGATAGCGTGACAGTCTACATGCAGGAATGTAGGACTTAGGGGCGATGGAATGGCACGTTCAACTGTGTATGATACTGTTCAGCCAGGAGATGTGCTGTGTGTAGAACACCTGAGTTCAATTCACCTGCATCAGAGGGGCAGAGCACTGGGATGCTGACACTCAGCACAGATGCGGGTCTCACTTGGAAGGAAGCTCTGGAGCTTGATCATGACAGCAGGATTCAGGGAAGAGCAAGAGGCTGGCGGGGTCCATGGTGGAACCCCACTGTGACTATGGGGAAGCTGGCAGATGAGATGTGAAGGATGGGGCCACATTCCATTCTGGCTCATGAGTTTTCAGCCAGATGCTCACAAAACCTTTGGCAAATCCTAAGGAGGATCAGAAACGATCCCAGATCAGGGAGGGCACTCTGTAGGCCTCAGCCTGGGTCCAAAGAAGAGGCTGTGTGCCCGTCCCCCCCACTGGCCCCTACCCACAGGCAGGGGTTTGCAGAAACTGAAGCAGGAGGATGTGCCAAAAGGGGTTTGATGCTGGGGGAGTCATTAGGCCGGGCGAGCAGGAGGACTTATGTGCATGTCCCCTTGCAGCTCTGCAGGAAGATTTCCAGTTGCAGCCCAGTGACGTGGTGGTGATAGTGGGGGAGCAGGCAGCATTAGAGTGTGTACCCCCAAGGGGGCGTCCCGAGCCCACCATCTCCTGGAGGAAGGATGGGGTTCTCATAAATCAGAAGACCGGCCATTATGAGGTAAGCTTGGCTCTCTTTCCCCATCTGAGACCTGCACTGGTTTTCTCTTACTCCCCCCTGCCCAAATACTTGCTGGCTCTTTCAGCTGTGTCTATGTTGTGCTGGACCTCTGGGGCATGTCTGTTCTTGCTGCTGGCCCAGCACGTGGGAGCACAAGCCAGGTTCTCCCCAGCTGCTGGCCCTACGTGGAGGCAGCATGTGGAACTCTGATTCCTCTCTCCCTCCTTGCAGGTCTCCAGCAGGAAGCTCCTGCTGCGTCACACCCAGAGGAGTGACGCAGGGCGGTACGTGTGTGTGGCTTCCAACCAGGCAGGCGAGCGAGAGAGCAAAGCAGCTCTGGTGACTGTCCTGGGTGAGGAGACAGCCCCTCCTAGGGCCATGCCCATTGAGCCTGGCACTCCGCTGATAGCCAAGCAGCTGACATGGGAGCGAGAAGACCAGCCGGGTGACCTATCTGAGCAATTGGATCACCGGTAGGGCCCACGTGGCTCTGCCTGGGTGCCCTAGGCAGTCACAGTCTGAGGGACTGGCTCTCTTAGACCCTCACAGTGGCTCTACCTTGCAGAGTGGCAGGAGGTTTGATGAGAGCATCCAGGAAATCCTGTTCCCTGTGCCAGCAGGCAAAGTGAGACTAGCTGGCACCCAGGTGATGCTCCTCATGGCTTTTGAAGCCAAGAGCTCAGGACGGCCTCCCTGCTGCAGGGAACCCTGGATATGCTGGCTCCTTGGGGACCTTTCCCCTGGCAGGGAGATTCATAGCAAGGTGCTTCCTGGAGCTCCTCTGCCTTAATGGCCAGGAATGTGCTGGGAGAACAGGGGCAGGTGGCTCTGAGTCATTCAGCATCCCTGAGTTGGAATATCTCCATCCTCTGGGGGCCCTTCTTGGGAGCAGCCTGGACTTCTGTATGCACATGTCTCTCCTGGAATGGATGCTTGCTCCGTTTGCAGTGTCACACCCTGGCCTCTAGTTTGGAGGCTGCTCCCCGCATCCTGGAGGCTTCCAAAAACCATCCCCGGGCCCGACTCAAGCTGTAGGAGAACCCCACAAGCTCAAAACTCCCCAGGGTTTTGGAGTTGCTTTACATTCTGCTACAAATGTGTTGGTGGGAAACAATTTCCAATTTCCAAACTTAGAAGTGTGGACAGGGCTCGAGTCAGACCAGCCTCTCCCTGTGGCTGGAGACACACTGGCCACCCAGACAACTTGCAGTTGAACAGGAGAGAAATGGCCGAAATGGGGAATGCGTGTGTTACCAGCTGTGGGGTGAGGGAGGGGGGAAGAGGGGTCAGGGTGGGGCTGTGGCTTACACAAGTACTTGTTAGAATATTGGTGCTTAGGAATGCTGGGTTCTGTGCCTGGCTGTAAGAGGAGGCCGTGAGCTAGTGGTTAGAGGTTTGCTAACTGCAGTGCCTAGGTTGAGTACGATGGATGTGAAAAGCAGAATGTCGTGTTGGAGAAGTGCCATCTATGCTTGGCTGTGGGCAGTCCTAGCGTTATGCTAGGGTAGGCGACCTTTTAGTTCGGACTCATTTAGTCTCCATCTCGCATTCACAGTGGTTCCCATTGACGTTTGTTGTAACGTTTTATGAATGTTTATGGCTCTTCATAGCTGAGCTCACAGGGAGGATAAACTAGCAGACCCTGTTAGCTGGCTGTTGAGAGTCACATCCCCTTTCTGATCACCCACATTCCCTAAGAGCTGCACATGTGTGGCGGGGCAGAGGAGTAGTGGGGCTTGGATCCTGTAACTTGTGGCTGTGATGCTGATTCTTGCAGCTCAGAGCTCCATCACCTGGCTGGTCAGGGCCACGTGACTCAGCTCTCCGCCTCTCCCTCCTTAGAAAAGCCAGCATTCACACGGAGACCCAGTGATGTTGTGGCCAAATCTGGCAGCGCTGTCCAGCTTGGGTGTGGTGTTCAGGGGGATCCAGAGCCCCACGTGTGGTGGAACAAGGAGCATGGAGAGCTGCCCTGGGGCAGGTACGTTATGTGTAAGATATGTCTCGGCTCCTCAGCTAGCATTTTACCCTGTGGTGTGTTTCTCAGAATACAGAGCGCTGGGGAGCGCCAGGCTCTGATTTAAGGCCATAGCACATTGCTATGAGGTCAGCATGGGGTTAAGGGCTCACCTAGCAACTAGCAACAGAGGGAAGAGGGGAACAGCACCAGGAGAAATCTATGTACACAAAATTCTCCTGCTCCCCATGGGTTATTGTTGGGAGTCATGTGCATTAGGACGGTGCCTGAGCGCCAGCCAGGACCGGGCTTTGGTGTGCCATGTGGGCCGCTGAGAGACTGCCAGTCCCTGCCCTGTGCCGCTCACAGCAGCTGTTCTGTCTCGCACGCCCAGGTACGAGGTGGATGAGGAGAACACCTTGCGTATTTGGCGTGTCACAGCACTTGACTCCGGCAGGTACATCTGCATGGCCCAGAACCAGCTGGGCACCATCTCGGCCAAGGCCACGCTCACCGTGCAGGGTAAGCAGCCCATGCAGTCTTCGCTGCCAGCGGGGTGTGGCAGGGCAGTGATGTGCCACGGGTAGCAGAGACCTTCGCTCTAGCATGCATCGGGAGCGGGGGGAGGCAGACAGCTGTCACCTGTGACAGGACAGACATAGCTGCCTTGCCCTGCTGCCCACAGGCCCTGTCAGCTTTGAGCAGCCCGTGTGAGCTCCGAGGAAACCCCCTTGCTGTGCCACTTACCCTAGCAGGGGTCAGTCCCTGGTCAAGGATTAGGGACTGTAGCACTTGGGACTTCCCCAGGAGACGATGTTCCCAGTTGCCGGGGACACCCGCCTCTGCTATGGCAGGGCCTAGTTTGTAGGTATGCCTGGGAAGATCTGGACTCCCCAGAGCAGCAACACTGGCCTTGTGTGGCCCAAGCAACACTGGAGCTTGGGCTGGAGCAGGCCCACCAGGCTTATGGCCATCCCAGCTCCTGCCTCCTCCGGTTAGGCTTCTCTGGGGCTTTGCTTTGTGGAGGGGGATGATGTGACAGCAGTGTCCCCAGTTCTGCTCTGAACCCCTTTCCCTGCTTCCCATTCGCTTCCTGGGACCTGTGGTCTCCCCGCCGGCCTTCCCCAGGGACATCCCGACTGAGCCATGTGCCCCCTGCATCTCTGGCAGGCTGGGACTGGAGGCAAAGAGGGTCCAGAGAGCTGGCTGTGCCCAAGGGCCTGGGGCCCAGACAATGACAGATATGCCCTGCTCACTGTGGGGCCAAGCTCATCCTAGGCTACAGGAGAGGGTTGGCCCCAGAATTCCCATTGCTCTTAGGCCCTCTTGGGTAGTGCCAACTTCAGGACTCTGGTGAGGGCTGAGCTGCTGTGGCCAGTGGACAGCAGCCCTGCCAGCTGAAATCTCAGTGAGGGGAAAGGAAGGGAAGTAGGAACCCATGTCTGTTCCCTCTGGTGTCCAGCCCCCAGCCCTGAGTCCTTCCCTGGGCTGGAGTTGTGCCTGGATGCAGAGCGGGGCTCTCAGGTGCTGTGTGAGTTCTGCTGGGCTTGCCCACAGGGCTCTGCCTCCAGCCCTGCTCCCACGGACAGTCCTAGGTAGCTGCCGTATGCCAGTAACACAGTGCTGCCTCCCGCCACTGGGCTGTCCAGCACTGAGGGAAGGACAGAGTGAAGTCTCCTCTCTCCCCACCTGTTGGAGTTCACTGGCCAGCAGCACCTGCCCTGTTCCAGATTCAGCAGGAAGCTCAGAGGTGTAAGGAGGGGTCCTACCCGCCTCAGGCCCATTAAATGGGTGCAGGGTTGAGATACAATCTAGCAGTGAGCTGATGTTGAAACATTGTCACCCGAGAGGTCCCTGTGACACAATGACCTGCGTTGCAGCCGCACAGGGAAAGCCCCAAGCCCTCCAGTTGGCCCCTCCAGCAGCTGGGCACCCGAAAGCCCTGCGTGTCTCAGCTGTTTCAGGAGAGATGAAAGAACTGGCTCCTGTGCATTGTGTAACATCTTGGATCCCCAGGCCAGCAACAGCTCTGCCTCTGACATCTAGGGACAGCGCCATCCGGGAGGGGTCCTGACGCTGACCCTGTGTCCCCACAGGAAGGACACAGCTCTGAATGAGAGAGGCAGACCCCGTGCCCTATGGTCTAGGTGGTACTGTGCCTTAGCGATGTCCCAGCTGGCCCTGCAATGGCCTTCAGCCAGCTGTCTGGGCTGCCCACCCCTTGTCATAGTCCGTAGGGCTGGGGTTGACTCAAAGTAGAGGGAACCGCTTCTAAAGGAGCTCACTGGGGTGGTGTTGCTCCAGGGAGCTCCTGTTGCCCATGCCCTAGCCCCACACTGACTAGCTGGTCTGGGATCCAAAGATGACTCTTCCCTTTCTCTGCATACAGAACCCCTGGACACGGGCCAGATGGAGGGGGAATGGGCAAAGGATGTCCTGCAAGAGCTGATGGATGTCCAGCTATACCTGGACAATAGCACCGTGCTCCGCTCATCTTCCGCTGTCTACCTGCACTGGAAGGTCAGTGAGCAGCCTCCGCTGGTGCTGAATGCCCTGGGCATCCCCTCTGCCCATCTCAGGGATGGGAGGGTGTGGTGAGGGTGGTGTGAAGTGGTCTTGTCTGCCTGCTGTAGCTCAGCTCCTTGAAACCAGCAGCTTCTGGGTACACACGCCCTGTCTGACAGACCTTCCCAGGCCTCACCCTGTCCATGCAGGTTAGTGATAAGTACTAAGCTGGGGTCTTGGAGCACTCCTGGCTGTGCTTAGCCTGTAGCCATTGGACACTCCTAGAACTTACTGGCTGGCTGTCCCCAAGGGAGCAGTGTATGCTTAGCGTGAGGGGTACAGCTCAGGGTCTGGTCATCGCCACACCAAGATGCATTTACAATGGCTCGATTGTAAGTTTATCATCAAAAGTCTGATTTAAGAGTTAAGGAGAAAAGAGACAGAGATAGTGTTGGGAATTTACAAACCAAACCAAACCACTTCCTAGAGTCTCAAGTGAACTTTAACTGGCCAGACCCTTGTCTGAAGTAGTTTTCTCTCGGCAATTTCCCAGGATCTCCAACCAACTTGGCCAGCATCCTTTCTGCAAAAAGAACTGTCTTTTTTGAGTCCCCGGTGCAGGATAATGAGGGACCTTCTCCTTATATCCCACCCCCCGTCCATTGTTGGTCCCCAGTGTCAGGAGACCCCCAGGTCTATCCCTGGTGTGCTGACTTTATGTTGTTTTCATATCCTCCTGTTGCCTTTGTATGGAAACAGGGCTTCCTTTGTGTTGGCTCACAGTGCTTAATGTCTGCGGGCACCAAGGCAGCGAGGCAAACATACCTCCTTTGTCTGGTCAAAACCTGCCTGTCAGCTCTGCTCTGGTTCCAATTTGAAAGTGTTTTCCAGTGTCTCCTTCGGTAGTATTGGCACGTGGAATTTCACGAGGCCGTGAACACCCTGTGTGAGCCTGCCTTCCGTTTAACAGCTCACACGACCATCTTTGTAGATAAATACCATGCAAGCGGTGTGCTAAGTGCGGTGAGTTACTGATACAGAGCAAACAAGGATTCCTGGGGTGCTTATAAAGACTAACGAATGTATTTATCACATGAACTTTCGTGGGAGAAAATCCCAATTCGTCAATTGCTTTGAAGAAACGTTGTAACTTGATACGAAACAGTGACCTCTGGGCCAGTTAGCAGTGATGGCGTCTTAGGGTCACAGCGTTCTGCTCAGCTGGACTGGGGGCATGAGCAGGTCCATGGAGAAGTCTCCAGGGGAGAACACAACTAAGGAGTTGGTGCAGATGGGGACCCTTGTATGGAACTTCGTGTGCCTGGCCTAAGCAGCCCTGCTGGAGCCAGGTCCCACAGCGCCTGGTGAGATGACATTACCATGACAACGAACCTGTCTGCGCTGGCTCCAGGGCAGGTAACATGACGATCCAGTCATGTTCTAGCACTGGGATGTGGCTCTTACAACCAGTGCTGCTCCAGCCACCTTGTGGTCCCATTCCCTGTTCTCATCCAGGCCCTGACTAGGTGTCATTTGGACTTCCTCAGAGTCTAGCTAACCCCCACCTCCTCATATGTTCATCTGCCCACATCCCACTCACTGACTGTCTCCCATCTGTCCATCTAAGGTCCCATCCATCCCACCCCACAGCTACTAACTCGCCCGCATCTATTCCTCCCGCCCACTCAACCCAGCTAGCCATGCACCCCTGACTCTCTCCCATCCATCTGTCTGTTGATCTAACTTCCCACCCATCCCACCGCACAGCCACTTATCCACTCATCTATTCGACCCATCCACTCACCCCAGCTGCCGACTGACGACCCAACAATGAATCTACTGACTCTCCTACCAGTCCATCCACCCCCTGGCCTGTTCGCCCATCCACCTGCTCAGCCATCAACATTCCTACTACACTTTCTGCTGTCACAGCCATGCTCTGATCTGGTTTCTCCCAGTGCATTGCCCAGAAGAAGCACCATCCTGGGCAGGAGGACAGGAGCAGACTGGGACATGGGCAGGCTGGGCAGATCTCTGCCTGCACTGACCCCTGTTGTCTTTCAGGTGCTCCATTCGGCCCAGCACACTGAGGGTCACCTGGTGCTATACCGCTCCCTGCTGCCCATCAGCACGGACTGGGTTGAATGGAAAGTGACTGGGGAGCACAGCACCATCGTCCCAGCCCTCAAGAGAGGCTACAAGTATGAGTTCAAGGTTCGTCCCTATTCAGGGAAGGTCCACGGCCCGGACAGCAACGTCAGGCACCTCTGGATCCCGGAGGAAGGTACAGCCTGAGGCACCTCCAGTTCTGGGTCTGACTCAGCCTCCTTTAGAGAACAAGGGTTCATGGGGGATACCAAGAGCAGGAGATCTGTGAATGACAAACTTGGCAGGGTGGAGGGCTTGATGTGTGGCTGCCCCCATGCTGACAGGAGGGGCCCCACTGGAGAAGTGTCAGAGGGATCCTGGGAGCATGCACTGGGTGAGCGGCGCAGTGCGCTACCCACTGTGCCCAGCACGCCAAGGCTGACCATCCAGGGCCCTTATGTGGGGCCATGAGGGGAAGCGCAAGGGCTGGGTGCTCTTGTTGTCCTGCTAGAGGGGACGGAGGGATGAGGAAGAGGAGGGCTGTTCTGCATTGTGCTCCATCCCAAAGGACCCTGGGGCACCAGCTTCTGTCCCCAGGAACCCCAGCCAGCCCCCTCCACATGTAGCCCTGCCCTGCCTCTCTGGAGATACCTTCCCAGATGGCATCTTGGTGCTGTCAGAAGATTCAAGTACTCTAGCTCCTGCCCCCTGCCCTGCAGTGCTTGGCCAGCTCCCAGGACTGTGATCCAGAGTCTCCTAGGTGCTGTGCTCATAGGGCAGCCCAGCCCTGCACTGCCCAAGGAGGTTTCCAGTGGATCTCTCTTGTCCCCAGTGCCTAGCGCGGCTCCTGAATGTGTCTCCATCACGGCAGCAGAGGATGGGAATGGCACAGTGTTCATCAGCTGGGAACCCCCTCCTCACCACACGCACAATGGCATCATCCGGGGCTACGAGGTGAGGGACATGCCAGGCTGATGGCTCTGTCCCAACACAGCACTGACGTGCTCAGCACTTGCAGAGGGAGCCAGTGGGGATGGAGGGAAAAGGCTATGTCGGCTGGATGTGGCCACGCTGCAGCAAGCAGGGGCTTGGTGCAAGCGCTGCTTTCAGCCTGAGGAGGGGAGGGAATCTGGCCAGTGCCATGGGCAAGGCTGGGAGCGCTGCTGGGCTGTCCCTGTGCTGGAGTCACGTGTGCTCAATCATTCCCAGGAGCCTTCGCAGGCATTGCTGTTCGCACAGGGGCCTGGGGGCTGCTCTGATCTGAGCTGGAAGCAGGCCCCGGGTCAGGTGCCAGCCAAGCCAAGCTGCAGTGGACAATGGTCTCCTCGTCTCTCTCCCGCCCCTCACACAGGGCCTGGTCCAGCTGCAGCCTCACAGTAACCCAGGAGTCCTGCCACGGCAGCTTTTGCTTGGAGTTCCTGGGGCTGCCTGTGGAGGTGGGGTCACAGCTGTCCATCCATGGGCCTGGGACAGTGTGGGTCACACCTATCCGTGGGCATGGCTGGCATGACTCAGGCTTGGGTAATGCTGAATGTCCAGGATCTCTGCAAAGGGTGCTGGGCTTCCTAACGGCTCCATCAATGAGAGACATTGAGACTGACACCTTCCTGTCTGGTTGTGCCTCTCGCACGCCACTGAGTTCTGTCTGGGCGTGTTACGAGTGTCCTGGCTCTGTGTCTGGGCGTGTTACGGGTGTCCTGTGTCTGGACATGTTACGGGTGTCCTGGCTCTGTGTCTGGGCGTGTTACGGGTGTCCTGTGTCTGGGCGTGTTACGG